>APFE030267385.1:251726-330425 GCA_000404065.3 Pinus taeda | reverse complement strand
TTTCTTATATTGATGTGCACATGATTATAACTTGTGTTTTTTAGGGTGCATTTTGAATAGTGAAGTTTTGTAAATTTAATAATAAATTAGGTGATAGTATAATAACATAGAGTTTTAATTTAGGTTTTATAGGATTAGAGAATTAATGAAAGAGTTAGATTAATGAAAAGATCAATGTATATTAAAAATCTAGATAATTGATTGGGATATTTACACATTTTTTAATTTGGGAAAAAGAGTCGATGCATATTGTTTTTCATGATAATTATTTCTACATTAGAAAATAGAGATTTGTTTTCTTGGTGCTTGTTTCAGACACAAAATCCACCGAAATTTTCGGCAAAAATTGTTTAAAAGGTTGCTAATCATGTAGGCCAACAAAAAAAATATAATTTAAGGAAATGGCAATATAGAAAAAAATTCAAAAATTTAAATAAAAAAGAAATAAAACTAAAAACAACTAATCACTTTACAAATAAATAATTTTAAAAAATAACAAAAAAATGTTTTTTCAATATTAAATTATGGATAAGTGGCATAAATTTTCTTTTGGTCTAAAGCAAACTTACTAGACAAATCAAAGGAAAAATTAATAACGTATTCATACACAAGAATCACAAGATTCTAATAATATAATAATATAATATAATAATAATAATATTAATATACTAAACTACTATATATAATATATGATAATGTAATTGGAATTAGAAAATAGAAAGTATAAATTAAAAAAAAATACAAGTAAATAAAAAGTAAGAAAACAAAAGGAAAAAATCGATGGGAATATTTTTTTAATTTATTTTTTCCTTTTAAAATTTGCTTTAAAAAAATAAAATTAAAAAATTGACTAGAAAAAGTTTTTAATTATAATTTATTTTTCTTAAAATTTATGTTAAATTGAAATATGGAGGAAACTATAAATTCATAAAATATAAATTAATAGAGAAATGAAAAAAGGAAAAAATCAAAAATAAAATAAAAAGAAATAAAACTAAAACAAAAAAATTTCTATCTTAAAAATAAAACTAAAAAAATTAATGAAACAGGTTTTTAATTTTTTTATTTCCTTTAAATTTCATGAAAAATAGAAATAATAGAAAATAAAGAAAAAAAATAAAAAGTTAAAAAAAAAAGATAAACTAAAAACAAAAAATTGTCAATAGAAAATAGAAGTTACTAAAATAACACCTAACAATCACTTTGCAATAAATAATTAATAATAATAAAAAAATAACAAAAAATGAATTCTCAATGTTAAACTATGGATAAATGGCATAAATTTTTAGTCAAAGGCAAACTAATAGATAGTCAAAACAAAAATGCATAATAACTGTGGCATGTATAATATGTCATTCCATACACAATCAATTTGATTATTGAATTAGTAAAAATAATTTTATTGATAAGTACAAATTTCTCAAAATAACTATAATTAAATAAATGTTGTTTGACATTTTCTACTTGGGCCAAGAAGTGCTCTCCAACTCAATGTGGAAGAGATGTTGTAATGTAATGTTTAACATTTTGAATAAAACATTTTAATTGAGTCAAAATAAAAATAAAATAATTATAAAAATAAAAATGTCCCACAGTGTTAACCTATGGTATTGAGAACTTATGGTATTCAAGTGGAATATAGCCTATTTAATGGGGGAAAGTAAACCAATCTAGATCCATTTTAACTATGAATCTACCCAGCGCCTAGAGGGATCAAATCTCTTGATATGTGAACCTCTTTTAGAGTGGAAAGAGTTTTGATCCTTAAGCCAAAGTTAAAATGGATCTAAACTGCTTTAATTCTTATAACTAGACATTTTTTAATTTATTTTTTATAATGTTTATATATAATTTGTATTTATGATGTATATTTATATGGATATTTGTATTTATTAATATGGAAGTCAAAGTTAAAATAGATATAAAACTGTTTAATTCTTATAATAGCATTTTTTAAATTTATTTTTTTATATATGTATAATAGGATTTGTATTTATGAGTGATACATTAATATTTTGGATATTGTATATATTAAATATGAAACTAATTGAGTGAGAACCGGTGACTGTTGTCTATTACTCTTTAATAAAAGCAATATTTTAAAATAGAAAAAAATGTGAAGAATCCTAACAATTTATTAGTTGTCCATATAAACAATATAATTTCATGTAATATTTAAAATAAAAAATATGTAAGATGTTAAACTTTAATATTTTCAAAAATATTTTAATATGTAACTTATATATATTATATATAATTTTTTTTAATGTTATTAAAATAAATATTTAATATAATAATATCAACACAGACCAAAATGAGATTCAATTAATTAAATTTTTTTTTATTATAGAAATATTGTAACTATGAATAATTTTTTCAGTATAATTGCAAATGAGTACAAATCTATCCCTTCTGTTTATCGGGAATTAGAGATTAATTAACAACAATTTTTTATCGTAATAACAAATTTTCCCAAAATTCAATAGCCTTTTCTTTTAACTAGGAATTAGATCTATTTTCATAGTTGATTTGATACTTTGGATCCATTCCGATCATTTCTCTTGGAGAAAATCAGTCGTTTTAGTCACCAGAAGTGTGAAACACCAAATTTTAAAATTCTCTGTGATGTGGGAGAAAAGTTATGCCAACAAACCACACATTTCCACAAGGCAAGCATGTATAATAGGTTTTTTAAAGTGTAATTGCAGTGAGGGTAGGTTTTTCTGTGGAGAGGAGTTTTTAAGAGATTTTTTTGTTTGGGGAGACACTTTTCAACTCATATGTTAGGTGTGGTTTTGTATTGTTATATATATAATTTTATGGGTTGTGTGGGTAAAATGAAAATAAAATAAAATAAAGTTAAATAAATTAAATTATTGAATTTTGGTTTTTATAATATATTGTTTTTTCATGACTTTTTCCATAGTGTTTATTTTAATGTAGAATATCTAATAATTATAATTTTAATATAGTCATTTTAGGGACAGGGTTGTGATCGACTAAGAATTCAACCAACAACATTTTTTAGGTAGAAAACATCACAACTTATATGTGTATTGAGATTTTAAAACCTTTATGCTAAATTATAAATTTAGGGTTAGGATTGTGATTCACAAATAATTTGACGAGCGGTATGTTTCATGTAAAAAACATTATAACCTACGTGTATTTAGTTTTTAATACCTTATCCCCGATGGGGGTGAACCTTAATAAAAAAATGAGTGATAGAGGGCATGATTGCCATGCCAAGCTGGAGACTAGTGGGAGGGTTGGCGCTCATAGACCACATGGCCATACCTGACACCTGGCTCCTTAGGACTACTACATGGTGCTTGTTTGAAACCAAGTATGGGGTCCTCTTAATGGGGTCTCGTCACTATAAATGTGAACAAATATTTGGTTTGATGGTGGAGTACGATAAACAATTCTACCTCAGGTTTTCTCACGTAGGTGCATATATGGCTTGCATCTTGGTGGATTGATTGACCGATCTCTCAGACACACTTGACATTCAAATATTTGAGTTCATTAATGAGTGCATGGTTTCTAGGTGGTTTGGATTCTTTGAAGGTGAGTGCTAGACATGACAAATGTCCCTCCCGCGACCTTGCAACCACTGGCAATATCTTTCAGACGTCGGTATTAACATTATCAATTGGCCCTTATAACTACATGGGGTTCTCTTGCAGGTGTCAAAATTGTTACATCTATTGGGGTGACAAAGAGGGTCTCACCAACTTCTGTGGCTTTTGGTATACTCCTTTCCCATACTCCATTTCACTAGGTGGGTTGTTTCCTTATGTTTATTCTCTGAATTTTATGTTTTATAGTGTTGTTATGCTCATTGTCTATGGGACCTCAACTATTTGTTTCAATAATATATGGGTGGCTCAATGGTTTTCGTGATTTTCCTCCACAATACAGGAGCATGTCGTTCCTTTGAGCTAGTGGCATTTTTGTCATCCTCGACGTTCCAAGGTACAAACCTTGCAAGCATTTCCTTCAATTGCCTAGTCTTGGTGTGTGGGGTTTGGTACCTAGGTTCATTCTCTATATGATTTTAATAGGATGTGTTAGTTGTTTACCATAGTAGGCTCAAGTCATTCCATCTTACTTAATGAATGTTTTTTCTCAATTTGTAGTCTATTTACTTATAGAGTCTGTGGAGGTGTCAAGGTTTTAGGGTCCCTTATTGTTTTAGCTGAAGTGGATATCTTTGTGGTTAATTAACCCCACTGTTCCATTCACATTTTTCGATGATACCTCAGTAGTTGCATTGTTAATTTTTCTTAACGCTATATTGTTCTTTTCTTTAGATAATTTCATTTCTTCAGTTATACATTAAATTCACCCCGTAACATCATATCATTATTCAGATTTACAACATTATTAAACAACATATGCAATTATATAGAAAGAACAACATCATCATCAATGCACTGGAACATAAAGGAATAATAGAAAAAAAGATTTCACACATGGAGACACCAGGATTGGTCAAAGACTAGGGAAAAGCCCACTATGGGGAAGACCCTTTCAAATTCTTCTTCTTATTAGATTGTCATTGAATGATTTAGCAAAAGAGATTACAATGATCCATATCTTCAACCATAAACATATCCAACAAAATCAACTAAAAATATTCATGAGATGAACCCAACAATGCTAATAATCAAAACCCTAATTTAGAAGCCTGCAATTAGCTGTCACTGTCTGCGGTCAACTACCAAACCCTATGGTCAATGAGTGAACTCTACGATCAATTGATATAACCAAACCCTAGGTCCCTACTGCACAGAGAGAGAGATGTGCATGAGGTTGAAACCCTTCAACCGCACGCATGATCCTCCATGCCTGCAATTGTGACCGAAAACTGCTTGTCTCATGCCTACGGTCGAAAACCAAAACCCTAGGACACGTGCGAGCTTCGGACCCTGTAATCTCAGACCTATGCAAGAAAACTTCCATGAACTATCTCAGACCTCTGCAAGCCAAACCAAAGAAAGAAGAATATAATAATTCATCATGATGATGTTGGTGGGCTCTAGTATTGCAGCAATAATGCTGCAACTCCTGGGACTCCCTTCTTTACTTTTATCAACCCGATAGTTCGTAACAAACTTGGAAGTGACGGTGTTGTACGCACAAGTACTAGCTCTTGCCGCAGCTGTCACTTGGTTAGCTGGCACAAGTCTGCTAGGAGCTTAAGCCAACTTCTATGAGCTCTAAGAAGAAGCTTTTTAACTGATGGATGGAAGCTAACTTAAAGGAAGCTAATCTACTTGCGGAAAGAAACTGAAAAACTGAAAGGAAATGCAAACCCTAGCAAACCCTAATTTTACCAGCTAGCCCTACGGATGCAAGAAAGAGGATGCAAGCTACTGGAAGAGATGCCATTGACTTCTAGGAAGGTAAAATGCAATTGTCTAAGCTACTTCTATAGTAAAATCTGAAGAAAAACATCTTTTTGTATTTTTGAATAAGTTGTTAGAATTATCATGCATGTGATTTAACTATTTTTGACTATGCAGAGGTGGATTGGCGAGAGGAAATGCTTGCAGGAGGCCGGGAAGGTTCAGAGAGGGCCTAAGGGGTCCCTAGCACCCTTCTAGAGAGTTTCACAGAGTTTGGCTATCAAGAAACCGCTTTCGTGAGCTTCTACAGGAAGTCTACAAGGGTTCTACAGGATGTTCTGGAATTTCTACAGGATGTTCTGTAATTTTCTACAGGATGTTCAGAAAGGGGATTTTGGAGGATTGATGGAGGAAGAAAGGTGAAGGAGTGGGTATGGAGGTGAGGTAAGGGTGTGAGGAGGTCTAGGACTTGGTGAATGGAGCTGAGGAGTGGCGAGGATGATTGGATTTGTTCAAGGAGGGGTAAAGCAATGTTGCGCAAAAATATGGGAATTTAGGGAAAAGTGAGCAAATGTGGCAAACGTAAGGCAAGAATCCGGGTTGGAGGATGGAGCAGGCGGGATTGCTGGAGTATGGGCAGATAAAGAAGTATTACAGGTGCTCGACAAGTTATTTCTCAAACTGAACAAACAAAGACTTGGAAAATCAAGGACCTAGCTACTTTAACCTAATCTGACCTAGATAACAACAAATAAAATGAACAGAAGTCTATTTGCAACAAAATCATGTGAAGTAACTATGAAACTAAGCAATCATGAACCTAAGCATGCAACCACAACTTATATTAACTTCGGCAAATGAGAATCTAACACTAATAATTGCATGGTGAAGCAAAGACAGTGTTTTTGGTGGCAGCAAGGTCACCTTGGTCCCAGCTCATGGTCCCACTAAGGGAGAGGTGAGATCCGAGGTGCTTGATAGCCTTTTTATGAAGATCTTCCCTATTATTAACCTATCAAATAAATCTGAACATGAAAAACCTTCTTAATCATCAACTATGATCTAGGTAACCAAGCAAGATTCTAATCTATTTAACAGAAATTATTTTGCAAAGACATAAAAAGCAAATAACAGTACACAAAGGAAGCCTTGGCACTTGGGTTGGGCCCAACCCCAAAAGCTACAGGCTCCTAAGAAAAACTCAGAATTGATGCCAAATAAATCTGTCTTCCATTACTCAAAAATAACCATGTCACAAGAAAGTTATACAACAACAGCTACAAAATGAGCAGAGAAAATAACAACACTTTAGTGCAAAATACAACAGTTCCAAAATTAATCTACGAAGGCTGGAAGCCTTCCTATTTATGCACTACGAGGGTCTCCAACAACCCTCCTTATCTCAAGGGGCTCAACTGCTCCAACTTCCAGCGATAAGCCACTTTACACAAGGCTGCTCGACTGCCCTTGGGAATCCTTTTCGGTGGCCTACTAAACTCCGAGCTGAGGGTGGAAATTTCGAGGAAGGGGCCATTTAATGCAGAGGACACCCTTCCTACGAATACTCACCCTTGTTCCTTCATGCTTGGTTGTCATCTGGCTCATAATTGCTTGGCCTTGGTCCAAAATTTGTCTAAAAATCTGCATTAACCAAGTGTTAGCCTTCTTGGTCAAGTGACTATCCTCATTCGTTCAACTAACATAAATATACTAAAAAAACATGCATAAACTATGAAAAATGGTGGATTAACAAAGAAAAGTTAGGCAAAATGAGCCCAATAAGTTACCCAATTCCGGGGCTCATCAGATGTCCAAATGAGGGTCAATTGAATTTTATTTATGGCCATCCATGGGTGTCCAATTTATCTTTTGGGTTGACCTGATCAAATATGCACATGTGGGGATTAATTCAAAAATACACTTTCCCTTGTCCAAATTGAGCGCTTCAATAGTCAAAATTTCTCCTCTCGAAAAGAGGAATCTCATCCCAGGGTTGGAATTTGTCACTGAGATTCCAAATTAACACTCCCTTTCAGCTAGGGAGAAATTCCAACTGCATCATGTAATCATCACAAGAATCCTGTCATAAAATCATATCCTTTCTCAAGTATCATGCCATCAAATGTAGACATTGCTCGTCTCTGCTTATCTCTTGATTGTCTCTACTCATATGTCGAACATCTCAAATCTAAAAGAAGACAAATTTGACACTAGAGGGGAGCCTAAGCTACCACCCTCTATCATGTTTGAGAGCACATCTCAACCTGAAACTACATTGGGGAGCTTAGTCTCAACCCAAAATGACTACCAATGGGGAGACCAATGCTACCACTTGGGAAACATCAAAGATATTAACATCAGGGAGAACATCTCAACCTGAAACTACGTTGGGGAGCTCAGTCTCAACCCAAAATGACTACCAATGGGGAGACCAATGCTACCACCTGGGAAACATCAAAGATGTTAACATCAGGGAGCACATCTCAATCCAAAATATCATGGGGAGTAAAACATATGCTACCCCATATCGAGAAATAGGGGATACAGGGGGGCACATCTCTACCCATCCTATTGCCCACTAATATTCCCAAAAATGACCCTCAAGAATCATGTGGTAGAACACCTGTATCATAATCAACTTTGATTTTACACCTCCAACTACTCTCAACTCGTTTGCCAAACGAGGAGCGGTAATCCAGCAATCCCAACTTCTGGGTATGATGCCAACTACGGTATACTCTACATAGACCAAGATAGAGGAGCTAACATATTCGACCCTATGGGTGACAGATAGGGGGGCAACATCTACGACCCTATTTTCCATAAATCCCTCAACCCCAGGAGCTCTCCATCTTAATTCCTCACCCTGGGAGCTCAGAGAGGGGGGAAGAGTCGGCTCAATGTTCTTGATTAGTCCTCTCTGTAGACCATAAACAAATCATCGTGTTCATATCTGGTATTGACTTGAACAAGTCACTAAAGAGTTCAATCATCATGTCTCAATAGCTACAGTCTCCTGTTCATGTAGACATCAAATCAAATACTATATTAGAACAAAAATATACATCACAAAATGATCCAGATATTTTAACATCAAGGATGCATTTAGAATTACATATAACTAAGCATGTTAACCAAGTAAATTAAAACCACACGAAAATAAGTGGAAAACCTAAGCAATCGTGAGATCAAAGACACAACGATTTGATTATGGAGTTCACCCAATGTGGGCTATGTATTTGGGCCCTGCTTAATAACGGGGAGGCCTTCTTTTATTAAGTGGCAACAAAACTTTGCAATGAGAAACAATAATAAATAAATCCTTGCAGAAAATAATGTTATCACCATGCACAGAGTGAGAACCACTAAGAAGTCGAACCCTTGAGTGATGAAGGACCCTAATGAGGAGGAATTGTGTATAATCATGACACCAGAGAAGCTCATCATGGTTGGCTCTGGATACCATGCATGCTTTAAATTGTGGTTTGTTACCAATATCGAGATCCCAAATGTAAAAAGATTAATAATTCAGAATACAAAAGTAGGAATTGGCCTTCGGAAAAGGATAATTAAACAGAGATGTTAGCTCAAAGAGCCAAAATTCTATTCTTTACGATATCCCTAAGATCCATTTAAGTTTATAGTGGTAATCCCCATGGAAAACCTCTTGTATGTCCAATGATGTCACAAATCTAGTCTAAATTTGCTCGCAATTATGATTTGGGTGTGGTACATGACCACCTTAACCTCCAACTGAGAACACTTGTATTATCCCCTAGATTCACTACTACTAGAATGACATTTCCCCTCATGCATATTACCTACTATCACATTTGAAGTGACGTACATACATGCATTGCGACAGGTTGGGGGTGCACCACACACTCCTTTTAATTTCCTCACCACCATATCAAGGCAAGGGGGTTAAGCCTGTTGTTGGGCACTCTCCATGGGGGAAGGGCTTCCATAATTTTATTTCAATGATACATAATGGATTTAAACTCCACAAAATATATATGGAATATTCTTAGTAGTAGTGAAGAATAAAGAGTTGAGATTTATCTCAAACCTCGATCTTGGTAGTTATGCCTTTTTCTCTTTTCAATTTAATTAAAAAAATGTCATATTCACATGTGTCAGATTCAGTTTTGATTTGTTTTCAATTTCCTTGAGGGAATTCTTTCAAGAACATAGGTAAGACACTCCATCCATCCTCATAAACAACTAAGAACATGGACCTTTTAGGTAAATAATCCTTAAGTAAGTGTATTTCGTCTTCAACCTATTTCTCCATTTTTCAAGGACCTAAACCTTTCTTCTTCCACCTCTTTTCTTTCAAATAAAAATACTGGTTTGATTCTTTCGGGGTGAGTTGTGAGACTTATTGGTGGGACTTTTATTATTATAGATAATGGATGATGTTTTGATGATGCAGGAATAGGCTGGACTTAGTCAAGTGAGTTCTAAGATTCATGTGACTATTGTATTACCAATACCTAAGTCACATGGTTTAGGTTTGAGTTTGGGCTCGATGATGATTAGGTTTGATTTGAGTTCGAATTTTTAGATGAGGTTAGTTTATATATATATGAACAAACTTAACAATGAACATATAGTATAAAGTAGTAAGAAATGACCATTAATAAATATAAAAGATGTTATCGTGGACTTGGAAATTATAAAGATAGATACAATCTTGTGTTGGGATATGAGGTTATGAGTTTTGATATATGGACATGGTCAATAGCTATGAAATTCAATGAGGTTCATTAAACCTCAAAATTTCTCTTAAGTTAACCACATTTCAAACTTCAAGATTGAAGTTTGACGAGACTTGTAACATAAACCATAACCCACTTATTTGTCAAATATTACATGATCTTATATTTTATAATGTTGATTTGATGCTTTCAATCTAGGATGTGCACTTTGTCCATGGACCTTCTACATTGAATAATCCTTTCAACAAGTAGAAGAGTACATTTTTTCAAAATAATGATCTGGATGATGACAAGTTGATATTCATGAGAGTGATTTGCACGATACTCTCATAAATTCAACAACTAGCACCAATTTATTTACGTGTATATGAAAAAAATGTCATGTGTATGGACATAGGCTGTTATTTTTAGTATTTCATTTCAACCATATCATCAACAAAATAACAAGTGTGAATAACAAGTTTAGTAATAAATAAGAGCCACGTGGTCACAATGTCACTGCTTTTTCTTTTTTGTATAAATGTATTTTATGCATGTAGCATATATGCAGAAAATGCATCTATACAAAAACAATTATTTTAGCTCACTAACGACTTCTTGATATGAGGTCAGAATACTTGGTAGAAGGCATGGTGATGTTCATCCTCCCATATCTTATTTGAAAACATATAATCAATATATAAAAATCATAAACTAGTCGAGATACAATCATGGTCAGAGCATAAGAAAAAGATGCGAAAGGGAATAAAAGAAACTTTTAGCACAAAATCAGTGCTAGCTGACTATGATGTTTTCCCACATCGAAAAGTACTTTGAAGTCGAGTTGAACAAGTTTAATCCCATTAAAATCCATACATGGCCACATAGATGAAACTTTAATTCGATGACCTTAGAAAATTTATTTTCATTATGAGGTTGAAAATTAATTTTAAGAGCACCAAAACAATTTATTTTAAAAGCACTTTCAAGTGACAATGCAATTAAATTTTTAGAAATAAGTAAAGCAATACATGCCTACCATTCGATCCAAACAGGTCAGTAGCAACTAACCTAAACAAAAACAGAGAAATTTTAATCCTTCTAAAAGCATTCAAAGTAAAGCACAATACCATACTTCAAACAAACTCTAAGTTAAAATCTTCCTTAAAGTTTTAAGGTCAAGCTAAATACACCGAAATTAACATCTGTTTTGTTTTCTACATACTGAAGAACAACTAACTTGAAAAGAAAAAAAAAATTAGGCTCATTAAATAACATGAGTAGGCAAATGAAAAGATGCACGAGATCAAATCATAAAAAAAGAAAGAAGTGGAAGCAAGTTAATGACAACATTTAACTCAAGTGTTTTTCTGTCTTTTTATTCTTGAGCTCAACTACAATCCATTTAAAGAAAATTAAAGCGAGATAAAGCCTCATAAAAAACTCTCATATAATGAAGCAAAAGTAAAATTTAACCTCCAACAAACAACTTTTAAAATTCAAAATATTGTTAAACATAACTAGATTGACACTAAAACGAGCTCAAAATTCGACTTACCTCAACTATTTTTTTCTCGATTTTTGCAATTAGCTTCACGAAAGGAAGGATGAAGGGATTAGACTTGGTAGACCAAGGCTTAAAACTCTAAAAGTAGCTTAGATAACCATATTTCAAGTCCCTTTTGACTTTTTCTGGCCACAGATACTCTGTTTCACAACCTTTTTCCCATTATGGATATTTGCGCCCATAAAAACAAGTGCGATGACAGATTGAGGGAGGACCTGAACCATGGACCTCTCTGCAAGGAGCAGAGGTGCAACAATGCCATTGGAGTTGCTGCTACTCAAAGACTTGCATCTTGTGTGACAGTAGTGCAATGCACATGAGAACATATAGGAGCTCATTGTTCTAGCAACTTCAAAGGACCAAAGAAGCATGAAGCGATGTGACATGGATATAATAAGGTATTGAGTACCTCACAGGCATCCATGAAGGAGGAAAGTTTGGAGTTGGTGATGTGGGTGGATACATCACATTGAGGTCATTCATTTGACGAGGTCTGGCTTGAAATACTACATAATTCCATGCATAACTATTATCCAGTACTAGGATGGCCTCACGCCTCGAGGTCTAGAGCCCTACCACAGCAACGCTGAGACATCCATTAGAGAAATTTTGAGGTCTAATATGGGCCTCCTAAGGAATATTATAAAATAATAGTGGAAATAATAAAATAAGATTAGATTACATCATTAAATTTTAAATGGGAAAAAGAAATAACTATTTTTTCAACTTATCTCCCTACAAGTTTACTCAAATTTTGAGTGAGAGCACTCATTAGATGCGAAACTTAATTCCTCATCCAATGAGTACCCATGTTGCATACATTTGATGGGCCTTGCTGCACGAAAAATGAGAAATATATGAAAAAACGTGATTGTAATCACATTTTCATGTATTTTTCATTTTTTGTTTAATAAGTTCCATTAAAAGTATGCAACATGAATAATCCTTGGATGAGGAATAAAATTCCACATCCAACGTATGTTCCTGCTTGAAATTTGAGTAAAACCGTAAGGAGATAAGTTGAAAAAATAGTTTTTTTTTTTTTTTTGCTCCAAAAATGATGAATCATCCTCGATGGTTGACATCATCATCTTGAATCCTATTAGTTCTTATAAAGTTGATTTTGGTTGTACATTTTTGTTATGAGGCCCATTTTAGACCTCAAAGTTTCTCTAATAATCCTTAAAAAAAACAACCTATAGTTCGACATTGCAAATGGAGAAAAATTATGCAAATTTTTCGGTATGACACAAAGTAAAAGCATTGCATCGATCCTATATATTATTGCTTTGCAATGATATTATAAATGAAACAATCAAGATGACAACACAATGGAACATGTCAATTTGAAGCGTACACCTAATATGACTATCACGTCGTCAACAGAGATTTGTATTTTGGGTTTTAAAAAATGATTTATGTTAATTGTAAACAACTTTGTGAATTTTTGATATAACTCTTTTACGGTCAAGACTCTCACAATTTTCATGGGGTTGATGTACTTGTCATTTTTCCATTTTTATTTGTCAATATGTTAATTGATGTTATTATAAGTGGAAATATGACATTTATATTTTTTCCCAATTTTGGTGCATGAGATCTATTTATTTATGGGATAAGGGACCCACTAAAGTCTAATGTGATGTCACTACTAAAGTTTATGAAGACCCACATATTTTGCCTTGTTGAGTTTAAATGAACCAAACCTCTTAGAAGGAGACACATACTCTTAGCCATTAAACCCACTCAAGTTATATATTTCTATACTTATTTTATGTAAATATTGTTTCATTGCACAGAGAGGCGCTCTCCAACACAATATATAATAGATGTTGTCATGTCTTGTTATTTGAGAATACAAACTTTTGTGATTCATACTGATTTTTCAAGATTATTCTTCCGGTAAATCACATTTCAAATTCTTGAGCATACTGATTTTTCAAGATAATTCTTCTATTAAATCACATTTCAAATTCTTGAGTCAACGCGTTTCGAACCACTAAGTGTGGTTTGTGGTTAGAAACATGTTGACTCAAGAATTTGAAATGTGATTTACCAGACGAATTATCTTGAAAAATCATGTCTTGTTATGTTATGTAAACATTTTGACTTGGTCAAATTACATGAAAAAACAAAACAAAAAATTATAATTATTAATTAAAACATTTTTACTAAGTCAATTTATGGGAGGGTAAAAAAATCAAAATAAAGTTAAATCAATCAAATTATCAAACTCTTCAATGTTGACAACCCATTGTTTTAACTTGTACTTCAATAACATATATGTGTATTGAGTTTCTAAACCCTTAAATTATCATTTTAGGGTCAACCTTGTGTTCAACCAGAATTCAACCAACTACATGTTTCAGTTTAAAAAACACTATAACTTATATGTGTATTGAGTTTATAAAACCCTTATATTAAATTATGTTTCAGTTAAAAAAACACTATAACATGTATGTGTATTGAGTTTTTAAAACCCTTATATTAAATTATAACTTTAGGGTCAAGGCTGTGATCTATGAATAATTCAACCACCTGCATGTTTTAGATAAAAAACATTATAACCTATATGTGTATTCAGTTTTTAAAACCCTTATATAAGATTATAATTTTAGGGTCACAGTTGTGATCCACAAAGAATTCAACCACCCACATGTTTCAATTAAAAACATTATAACCTATATGTGTATTGAGTTTTAAAACCCTTATACAAAATTATAATTTTAGGGTCATGGTTATGATCCACTAAGAATTCAACCAATAATATTTTCGAGGTAAAAAACATTACAACCTATATGTGTATTGAGTTTTTAAAACCCTTATACTAAATTATAAATTTAGGGTCATGATTGTGATCCACAAAACATTATGACCTATGTATTTTGAGTTTTTAATAACCTTATATTAAATTATAATTTTAGGATGTGAGGCTATAATCCACGAAGAACAACATGTTTCAATAAAAAAACGGTATAACCTGTGTGTAAAACCCTTATATGCAATTATAATTTTAAGGTCAAGTTGTTGTTAGACCAACAATAATACAAAAATATTTATACTTTATTCATAAAATTTCATTACACCACAACTCCAATAATAATAATAAACTAAAACCTCCCAATCGGGATGCAGGTTGATGTCAAAGAAGCCAAGCTGGGATGTGATATGGGCAGTAAAAAGGTCATAACAACCGTCGTCCCCCACATGCTCAAGGCAGCGCGTGTGGTGTCCTTCAGTATGGCTGCATGGACGGTGAGTTGGCAAGGTGGCGGAGGAAGGAATAAGGAAGGGTGGGAGGGAAGGTTAAGGCATTGGAAGTGCAGGGTAAGAGAGAGCAACTGTGGAGACGGAAGGCAACTCAGAGCTGGGAAGGGGTGAAGGTAAGCAAGGAACCTTGGATGCGGATAAGAAACGGATTCCCGGTATGTAATTTGGTCCCGCTCATGTATCAATTCCTTGATGTGGTTGACGTTTTGCTGGGGGGAAGGGATGGGTAAGCGACTGTCTCAATGGGGAGTAGTTTTGTATGGGATGCATTAGGGGAGGAAAGGTTGTGCCATGGCTTGGTTATGCTTTCTGTTTCTATCCCAATCAAACCAGAACCTTGGTAGTGAAATTGGCAATTGCGGGCTGAGAAGATATGCGGGCCTATTTCTAGTTTCTCAGGCTAAGGGAATAGGGGATAGTGGGCTTGCCATTCCTGGGGGGTTGGGAGTTGAAGAGAGAGGCATGAAAGAGCTGAGGATAGGGGGCAGGGAATTCATCCATAGCAGTAGGATGCTAAGAAACCCTAGGGAAACTGGGCACCTGCATGGTATTGAGGGAAAAGCTAGGGATCCTAGGCGACATTCTGGGTAGAGGGGCAAGCAAAGCCATGGCTGGCATCTGTTGGCTGAGGATGCAAAAGCGGGTATAAATTCAAGCTTTGTACTAGGCTCTGGACAGGCCTGGGGGCTTGGTTACAGATGCAGCAAGACGACCGACAATTGAACCATAGCAAGGGGGAGGGGTACTATGAGGAGCCCTGGGAGAAGAGTTAGAAACCCAATTCCCTTGGCCACCTGCGAGCTCTGGGCTACCTTAACTCTCAGGTGGAAAAGTATGGAATAGAGACATTGTATGAACAAGAAAGATGGGATGATGAGCAAGGTTTAATGAACCTAACTTCATTTGGTTGTCAACAGAGCGTCACTTCATAGGTTATGGCTTGAGCAGCGAGAGGACGTGGGCATGGTAGGAGAGGCACGACCGACCGAGACAAGGGTCCGAGCATGTCGGAAGCTCATAAGGGTCGTAAACCTATCGAGCACCTCATAGCAGAGGCAACAACGACATACCAAGATGAGACATATGTGGGAATTCAGAAGTTGATTTAAGACTGGTAAGCGAAGATTAAGCAGGAAAGTGAATCAGAGGAAGAGATCGACAATTGGAAGAGGTTGGTCCCAGATCCAAGGAATACCCATGGTAGAATTACTCAGTTTAAACACACCCTTTATTTGTATTTCTTAATGAAAATTCTTCTTGGAAAAGCGATGGAACAAATCTCTGTGGGGATGGCGGTAATAGTGCAGGGCCTGCCAAACTATAAAAAAACACAGAAAAAATCCTCTTCCAGTTGCACAAACAGGACATCAAGATGGATCAAATTGACCGCCACATCCCTTGCATCCCGGAGTTGTATGGAATGCCAGGGGCGACTGTTGAAGATCTTGCTCCTGTAGCCTCTGTCTCAGATGAGCAGAAAGAACAGAAAGACTAGACTCTTCATGCATAGTTTTTGTTTATGCGGTTAGCTTTTACGTTCTTGTTGCATATGCTAGTTTTTACAGTTATGTAGTATCTAGACATGAGATTGAGACTTATCTAGCTTGGCTAGAAAGACTGAAGCAATTTTGTTTTTGGATGGCTTATAACGCTGTCTAGTGGCCAACGGACTTGGTTTCCCCTCGGGGCAAGTTGAGGCCACCCAGTTAATCTTTGTGCTATAAAGTTGCCTAATATATAAATATATAATAATAAACTAAAACAATAATACATTAATAGATCAAATTATAATTTTATATTATACCACAACTTACCGATAAATTAATTCTCTAAATAGTGTCACTAAAATAAATGTCAATACAAACGTACTCATAAACATAATAATAATAATAATAATAATATCCATTTTTTAGTGTCACTAAAATAAATGTCAATACAAACGTACTCATAAACATAATAATAATAATATCCATTTTTAAGGTCACAGCCAAGCCAGACACCAAATTGGTGTATGAGACCCCCTTGTTTGTGGGACAAGGGACCCACCTCCGCGCAGCGATTTG
This sequence comes from Pinus taeda, assembly GCA_000404065.3. Classification (NCBI taxonomy): domain Eukaryota; kingdom Viridiplantae; phylum Streptophyta; class Pinopsida; order Pinales; family Pinaceae; genus Pinus; species Pinus taeda. Next base: position 313,471 of record APFE030267385.1, on the reverse strand, counting down.
ACTGCTAAGTCTACGAAGGCATACATACTCTACCCCCCTCTGGTTTTGAACCTGTGACCTCTTAGGAGGAAACACATGCTCTTAACCATTAGGCCCACTCAAGCTGTCACTCGCATAAAGTCATATAAATTTATTAAAACCAAAATTTATAAACTTTCCATTGTGTTTTTGAGATAAAAATTTAATTACATTAAACCGTTACAACTTTCTAAATAATATCACTAAAATAAATATCAATACAAACGTAACCATAAACATAATATAACTAGCTCACTCACATAAAGTCATATAAGCTTATTAAAACCAAATTTTATAGACATTCCATTGTGTTTATGGGATAGAGATTTAATTACATTAAACAGTTATAATGACGTACATAGATGAGTTCAAAAGCTTGAGTTAAAGTAGAAGATAGGAGTAAAAATTTATGGGATAGAGATTTAATTACATTAAACACTTATAATGAAGTACATAGATAGTTTAAAAGTTCGAGTTAAAGCATAAGATAAGAGTATGCATTTTTAGTAATTTTTTTTTTTAAATTTAAATAATTAAGTATATTTATAAATATAGATTTTATTTTATATAATTAAGATTTAAAAGAACTATAAATTTTAATAAATAATTACTTTTTAAAAATTGAATGGTTGATTGGGATGTTTGTACACTTTTTTTAGTATGAGAAAAAGAGTAAATGTATATTGTATTATATGATAGTTATTTTTGCATTAGAAAATGTATTTGGTGAAGATTAAAGTGTATATAAAATTAATCATTGAATATTAATTAATTAATTATGGAAGGCGTGAACAATGTTTAAAAGAAATATAAAATTTTGAATATTATTTAAAAATAATCAACACGTGTGATAATATTGAGAAAGATGGATAAAAGATATTGAGAAAGATGGATATCTTTTATTGATGTTTTTTTTCAATCCAAAAGCTTTTTCTACAGTGATTTGAAATTAAAAATCTTATTGTATTGAAGGGTGATTGTATGAAGAGCCGCTTATTTTCTTTTGTTGACCTGATTTTGCATGATATATAGCTGTTTTTTTTATGCATTTTATAGTGAAAATTTTAAATTAAATAATTTAGTATATTTATAAATATATGCTTTATTTTATAGAACTAAGATTTATAAAGTTAATTTTTTAATAAAAATAATTATTTAAAAAAAGTTTGTTGATTAAGATGTTTATATATATTTTTAATTTAGTAAAAAAATCAATACATATTGTTTTAGATGATAATTATTTTTATATTAGAAAATAAGGTTGTTAAAGATTTAAATGTACATAAAATTAATCAATGAATATTAATTAATTGATTATGTAAAGTATGAACAATGTTTAAAGCAAATATAAAGTTTGAATATTGTTTAAAAATGATCAAACTCATGTGCCATAACATCTAAAACGGTGGATAACTTTGATTAGTTCACGTGCTTTTTGATTAATTGAAATTAAAATGCTTATTCAAGGGTGTCTTTTATTTAGTTTTTGTTAAATGTGATAATGAAAAGTAACTTATTTTCTTAATCGTGTGTTCTGTTAAGACACTTCTTGATGTGAAGTAAGTGGTTCAATCTCCCCTAGATCAATGTGATATATTGGATATGATGAAGATGTAGTCCCACCAAGCTTACAAATAAAATGGATAGTTAATTGGGAGATTTACACATATTTTTTAATTTGAGATTTACATTAGAAAATGGGTTTGGTTAAGATTAAAGTGTACATAAAAGTAATCAACGAATATATGTGTTTTTATGAATACATGTGATAGTTGTCCCATTGTTGATTTTACAAGTGAGCTATATATATTTTCCCATATATATATCAAACCAGTTAGATAGATCTTAACTCTAGTTTAAAAAAAAAAATAGATTAGAAAACTACTTTCTAAAAACATAAAAACAAAAATTCAACTTTAAATTAAAATAAAAATAAAATAAACCAAGAAAGTTGGATTACAAAAACTACTTAAAATAAAAATAAAAATAAAAACAAGAAAGTTGGATTACAAAAACTACTTTAAAAATAAAAATAAAAAGTTGGGTTACAAAAACTGTTTCCAAAAAAAATGATGGGAGTTTGTTAGGTGGACGAAGTTGGATTACGAAACATACTTCCCAAGAAAAATAAAATTATAATGGGAGTTTGTTAGGTGGACGAGTTCCAAACACCAGATGATTGAGCAAGCGATCCCTTCTTACGAAGCTTCTGGTAATGTCCAGAAATACAAATGAAATAGGAAAGCAATTTGGGTCCGCGTATTGCGTCGGCACGCGTTACTTCACCTCCAAGTTTCCGTGGCGTTTAAAAATGGGCGCCTGCCCTTTATTTTATGGCTTGTTCTCAATTCGATGCGCTCATCCTGTCCAGAGATTTATTCGAAGAAGAAAAGGAAATTCGCGATACAGAGGGTAAGGGAATAATATAAATATGGGGGGAACGCCTTTGTTTCCTGATCTCGGCAAGCACTGCAGCCAAGAATCCTGCAATCAGCTGGATTTCTTGCCTTTCAGCTGCGACGGCTGTGACAAATTCTTTTGCGCGGAGCACCGGTCATACGCAGATCACGAGTGCCCTAATGCTAATATGCGTGACCGCGTGGTTCACATCTGTCCTGCTTGTTCCGCTTCTGTACTCCAAGTATTCAACGAGGATCCATCACTCACCCTTCGCAAACACGCCGAATCGAGCAATTGTAATCCTGAAAAGAAGATCAAGAAGCCGCCCTGTTGCCCGGTTAAACGCTGCAAAGAAACCCTAACGTTTGTGAATTCAAATGTCTGCAAATCTTGCGGGGTGAAGACTTGTTTAAAGCACCGATTTCCTTTGGATCACACCTGCAGCAGCAGCAACAGCGCCAGCAATGGAAATCACGCCAATACCAATTTTTTGGCTGCATTTGCTAAAAGGCAGGGGAAACAATGCGAAAGCAGCACTAGTTCCGCCAAACTTGGAAAGCCATCTGGTGTTCGTGTCATCAAAGTCAGTTGATGCCTATACTCTATTTACAGCTACATCCAGCTGAATCTTCTTGATTTTGTCGGGGATCCAAAGTTTCTGAAATTTAAATTTGTCAGGCAATGTCTATGAGTTAATTTCATTGAAATTGATATAATCTCGTCCGTATAACGGAGACACGAGAGATTTGTTTTCTTGGTGCTTGTTTCAGACACAAAATTCATCGAAATTTTCACCAAGATTCAATTTGTTAACAAGGGTTTCTTACCGTACAAGCAATGCAACCATCCATACTGTAATTGTGAAGTTCTGAATTAGTTTGGAAGTTCTGTGAATTGGGAGAAACGGAGAAACGTTATCCGAATAAGGCCGCCCATTTCCACAAAAAAATAATAACTCTCCTTTAATTATAGTAAGAAAATTAAAATCAAAGGACCATATTTCAAAAATTAAAGATCAGGAAATATACAATTTTATCATATATGAAATTTATGATTTAAATTCAAAACTTTGTCTATTTCAATGGAGCTTGCTAAAAAAAATGTATACATCTACCATTAAAAAAAAGTTTGCTTGTAAGCCTTCACGAAAGTTACTTGTAGAATGTTTCTAAAAATGTCCCTAGTGTAAGTATGTTGATTTAGATAAATTGATTTGATAAATTGTGTTCAATTTGTATTGCAGTTTGATAGTTAAGTAGGTGTTTTGCAATTGACAAACCAGATTTTAACTATTTTTTTGCAAGGAAGTATATTTTTCAATGTAGGAGAATCAGAAATATATATTACATAGTGTATGATATACATATCACTAATATGTAAAGGATTTACATTACATTTCATTAAAATGCTAATGGAATAACCAAATAAAAGTTTATCAAAAAATTCACATTGAAACTCACTTACAACAAAATTTATAACTCAAAAAAAATTTACATTGAAATCCACTTACAACAAAATTTAAAACTCAAAAACATTCTTAAACCTAGAGGAGACTAATTGGCATGTCCGAAGGACTTACATTACATTTCATTTTATTCAAACACGTATCAAGTAAGCAAATCAAAGCTTTTCACAAAATTATATTAAAACTCACTCGAAGAAAATTTTAAAGTTCAAAAACATTTGTGAACTTGGAGGCTAAAATCCCAACTTAATTCATCTCCAATGATATAATTTTCCATTTAACTATAAATAATTGTTCTTTTTTTGACAGAAAAAAGTAGGTTGATGTATTAATTCTTGGCTCGAAAGCCATAATTCAGATTACAAAGAAGTACACAGAGATCAGATTTCTCTTCTATCAGGATCCAATTGACTTCCCCTCTATTGAGCCTGCGATTTTTACTAGCTGTAGTTCTTGTAGCTTTATCTATCTTTCCTAAATCGCTGATACAAACAAACTGCTTCAATAAAAGGCAGTAAAACATTTTAAACAGGCTATTAAGGGATGGGGTCCCAGCCTTCGTCTCCATCTCTTAAGAGCGCTCCAGGGGGGAGAAGCACTGCTTTGTTGGCTTCAGCATCGGCTTCTTTATTGTTTTCTCTCTTTACATGAAGGAACTCCAGATTCTGGAAAGTGTTTGTCAGGACTCTAATTCTGTTCTCTTGATAATCTTAAATCTGAGGGAGAGGATTTATCCACCATGGCCTTAATTATGGACTGGGAGTCCCCAAAAATAATTGCATCTTTGATGCCCAGAGAGATGAGCAGCTTGAGTCCCTGGAGGAGAGCCAAGGATTTAGCTTGAATGTTGGAGTTGAAGCCCACTCCCCAAGCATATCTAGATTCGATTCTGCCATCTGCATTTTTAATGACACCACCTGCTCGAGAATTGCCGAGATTGCCTTTTGCGGCACCGTCAAAGAAGAGAGTTTTCCTTGCCTTCTTTTTGCATAACTCAACGAGTTCTTCAGTCTTGAGACGTATTTGCTAATGCTTTAGGGGAGGAGGAACCCTGACTTTGTCAACGAACTGGAGGTCCAGAGAATCTCCCCAAGCTGCGTCTTGATCGCTAAGATCGTCCCTGTCTAACTGATCTCCCACACAGTCCTTCAGTTGACTTTTGATTTTAATCTAGGTTATTTTAAAATCGCTCTTTTTATCATTAAAAATCCTTTGGTTTTGTTCCAACCAAATGTGCCAGCATGTAATTTTAGGAAGGGCGAGCCAAGCGGTTTTGATATGAAGGTTCTGAGTGCCACCAGGATACATGCACTTCCAATTTGCAAACAAGTCTGAGCAATGATTAGGAGGAGTGAAGTCAGAGTTCAGGGGACTTAATGCCTCCTTCCAAAGAGTAGCTGCGAATTTGCAGGAGAGCATCACATGAGCAGTTGTTTCTTCATGGTCTTTGCACCGCGAGCAGCGTGAGGGATCGTTAATGGCTCTTTTGCAAAGTCTGTCTTCAGTCAATATCCTGTGATGGCAAAGAAGCCAGCTAAAGATGTCTATCTTGGGGATCGAAGAATGGGACCAGATCCCCTGCCAAGGCCTCGGATCAGGTGGCACGTTCGGATGCTGAGTGAGCTGTTTGTAGCCCTGCGAGACTGTGTACTTACCCGGGATCGATCCCCATCCCCGTGCATCTGCTTTACTGATTTTTAATGGAGCTTTGCCTTTTAAGTTGGTGAGGAGGATGGTGTATTCCTTGGACAGATGCGATGGCACCTCAAGATTTCCCTAGCTCTGCCAGTTGTTGTTTTCCCATTGAGATAAGTCCCACAGCGTTTTGACGCCAGCTCTATCCATCCAGTCTTTTAACAGAGTCAGAGAATGATCATCAGCAATGGGGTCGCTGCCCATAATGCGGTCCTCCCAGATGTTAATACGCTTCCCATTTCTAGGGATTCAGTGCATGTGCTGTTTGATTAAGGCAGAGGCTCTGTCACACGGCGTATGAATCATCGTTCCAGAGGTGGTGATAGGATTGTCTAGGCAGTGGGCTCTCTGCCCATGGAAGTACTTTTTCCATAACACTAGCTGAGCCCAACCCCGATTTGGGGCGATTATCCTCCATAACAGCTTTGCGCCCAAAGCAATATTTTGCTTGTAGATATTCTTGAATTGCAGTCCCCCTTCCATTCTGGGCAAGGAGATTGTGTCCCAGCTTACTAGTGGAATTCTCTTCTCATTAGCTTTCCCACCTTTCCAAAAAAAGTTTCTAATATACTCCTCAATTTTCCTTGTGATGCTAAGAGGAGCCATCATCACTGCAGCTTGACAGATGGGAAGGCTATTTAGAACAACTTTTATTAGCGCTGTCTTACCTGCTAGGTTGAGCCAGTTGTATCCCCAGGAAAAAAATTTAGACTTGATTTTTTCCAGCAAAGGCAACCTGTCTTTACTGAGGAGACCCATATATTTGAAGGATGACCAAGCAGAGGAGGTTGCAAAACCAAAGAAGTTAGAAATGGCTTGGATCATTCTGGTCTTTATATTCCAACAGAAAATGTGACATTTGCCTTTATGGAGGTTACTTCCTGAATCTTCACAATAGACACCCAACACTTCTTTGAATTTTTTAGCCAAAGGAAGGGAGGCAGCACCCAGGATTAGAGTGTCATCTACGAACAATGCATGGTTTATGCTTTTGACGCCTCTTACGATGCTTATTCCCATTATTTCTTGATCTACCTGCTTTTTATTAAAAGGAAACTGAGGATGGAGGCTTGGAGGACGAAGAGCAAGGGTGATAGAGGGCACCCTTGCCTCAGCCCTCTAGAGGCTTTGAAAAATTCTGTGGCCCTCCCGTTTACCAAAGGGGCGATCCAAGGCTCACTGATACATGCCTTGATCCAGGTGATGAATTTGGGGCCAAACCCAAATTTGTGCAAGATATCCAACAGAAATCTGTGCCTTAACCTATCAAAGGCGCTTTCTAGGTCCAGTTTGACAACCATACCTTTCTCTTTCCGGATCAAGCTTGATTGGATCGCCTCTTGGACCAGGATAAAGTTTTCCACTATCTGTCTTCCCTGAATGAAACCTCCCTGATTCTCTGGAATAATGGAAGGATGAATAGTTTTCAACCTGTTGGAAATCACTTTTGTTATCAGTTTGTAACCTATGTTACAAAGGGAGATAGGGCAAAATCTGGAGAAAGTGTTGGCTCCTTGTTCCTTAGGGATAAGGGCTAAGAATGCCGAGTTGGTACTTCCTCCTATTTTCTGACAAGCTTGAGATTTTCGGACCATTCTGCCTAAATCTTTTCCACAATCTGCCAGCAAGTCTACAAGAATCTGGCAGTGAAGCCATCTGGGCCCGGAGCCTTGTCAGGCTCCATGGCAAATAGAGCGGATTTAATTTCATCGTTAGTGACTTCTGCTTCTAAGAATTGGTTCTTTCTGGCCGAGATCAGAGTGGGCACCTCATTTACTAAGGATAAGGTCTGCCCCTGGCCCTCTTTTTCACTATATAGACTTTTGAAATGAAGGAAGGCAACATTTTTTATGCTTTGGATATCTCTGTGGGTGTTGTTCTCTTCCTTGATTTCAGAGATGGAGTTGAAATTTTTTCGAGCTTGGGATTGCTTGTGAAAGAAAGCAGAGTTCCTATCTCCTGCTTTGAGCCAAAGCCTACGAGATTTGACCCTCCAATACTCTTCCTCGGCCAAGCTTGCTTTTAGTAGCTTTTGCTGGAGCTCAGCCTCCTTATCAAGGATTTCTTTTGTGATCACTTAATTTTCCGCGTTCAAATGGTGGTTCTCGAGGCATTCTTGAATCTTATTCCTTTCCACTGCTGGATTGGGAAGGGATTTAGCCCAATTTTTCAATGCAGCTTTCACTCTCCTAAGCTTTTCTTGCCAAACGAAGAAGGCAGAGCTGTTGACAGGCTGCTTCCATGTGTTTTTTACTAGTTGCATAAAGGTCTGCTCCTTGACCCAAAGGGGGCTGAATTTAAAAGGAATAGGGCCTTGATCCATATGGGCCACGAGATCAAGTTTGATGGGTCTGTGATCAGATATGCTGCAAGGGAGAATATGCATTCTAGATTCTAAACCAAGAAGAAGAAAAGAACTTTGAACAAGGAATCTGTCTAACCTTGCAGCAATGTGACCCGGGCCAAGCCTTCTGTTGGACTAGGTGTATTTGCCCGATGAGGGTTTGATGTCGATCATATCCCAATCCTGAAGCAGATCCTCCACCCATTTGCGCGCCGGGTCCCTTACTATGCTTCCTCCGCGTTTTTCAGCCAAGGATAAGGTGAGATTTAGATCCCCAACAATGATGATGTTTACCAGATCTTCAGAATTTGCCAATCCTCTAATGGATTCCCAGCAGATCTTTTTCTCTCCAGCACTAACTGGAGCATACACATTAATAAGGCAGAGGGTGTCATTTGAGTCCACATGTTTCAATTTTGTGAACAGCCAGTGAGAGTTGGCGACCTCTAGAACCTTTGAGAATTTGTTTGTGTTCCATAGAGTGCCCAGGCCTCCTGAGGCACCCCGGGTTGAGACTGCTTGTCCTTCACTTCTTTTCCATATATTTTTGCCTATGTGGAGGAAGGCCTTATCCTCCATTTTAGTCTCCTGGATGAGGAGTATGTCAGGAGAATCGAATCTTATTAGGCTTTTGATGGCTTCTTCTTTTATTTTGCTTCCCATACCCCTACAGTTCCAGGAGACGATCTTCATCACTTGCTTTTGGAGTGGGGAGCTCCTTTGGAGCTCTGGATCTGATTTCTAGTCATCTTCGGTGTTTTAGCCAAAAGTTTCTCGAGGGTAGGCTAGCTTCCTTGCACTTTGTCTTTGTATGTCTCCTACTCTCTCTTTTCTCGGGCAGATTTTCGGCCTCTCATTGATCGTCTGGTCAAAGATTGTGAACCTGCTATTTTTCTTTCTTCTTCTGAATCCTCCGAGCTTTGCACTTCCTCAGCCTCTTCTGAGGGTATCTCTTCCATTCTGACTACATTGATTTAGACTTGCTTTGGCTCCGGCGAGGGCTCATTGTGAGGTGGTCCTTCATTCTGTATGTCTACTCCTTGAGAATCCTCTGTTGCTGAACTTAATTGAATAAATTTATTTCCTTGTTCTTCCATGTGAGGGGTTTGGAGCCCAGAGCCAGTCTGTGGGACTTTGGCATTGTTATTGCCAGATCTTGGTGCTTTGTTTTTGGATCTTTTAACCCCAGTCCATCCTTCCTCCTTACCTTTCTCTGCTTCATTGTTTTTTGGACAGCCTCTAGCAAAATGGCCGTAGACATGGCATTTCCTACACTTAAACGGGAGCTGCTCATAATCCAGTTTTTGAACATGCGACCAGCTTCCCACCCTAATCTTTATTGCCTCAGGCAGACCGACCTCCAGGTCAACTTCAACAAAGATTCTAGCGCAATCGAATTGATCTTTGCTGTTGGCATGGTCGATGAATTTACCTAAGGTATTCCCGATGTGCATGAGGGATTCCCAGTTCCAGCAATGCATTGGCAGATTGGGCAAACGAACCCACACAAGGACGACTGAGGAGACGTCAACTGCTGGATCGAAATCAGGTGTCCACTTGTTAAGATACAACCCTTGAGGGCCCATGAAATAGGGGCCATTGCGAAATATCAACTCCTTATCTTCTTTTTCAGCAAATTCAAACAGGAAGAAACCCTTCCCAAGAAAATACGAAGTAACTCTACTTTGAATGAGCGACGCCCAGTTCCTTGCGACCCAGATCTTTGTAGATTTGGGGGAGGGCCAGAACCCAGTGAACTGCCCAACCAATGCACGCTCAGCAAGAGAGAGGGCGACCTGGATCGGCTTCTCGGGAGGAAGCGAGATCTCAGGGATGTCATCCAAGCGTTTTACAAATTTCGCAGCCTCAGACTTTTCTTTTTAGGAAGAGAGCTCAGAAGATTAAAAAAAGCCTCGACTTCAGAGAGAGGTGGCGAAGGAGGCTCCATTGAAGCAGCTTTGGCTCAATCCAATCGAGCTCACCCAAGAACAGCGGGCATAGCCCCCAGATCAGCTCAGAACAGAACGATCAGGGGAGCAGAGTCCAGATCGCCGATGAGGAAGAGCAGCGTCGCGCGGAATAAGCCCACCTTGACAGTCTCAGGGCTGAGGAACTCTGTGATTGCCACACGTTATATACCACTAGTGGATGTCTAGTAGTAAGTTAGTGCTCTCCTTACACGAGAAATCCATGACAAGATGGATCACCTCAACTATAAATAATTGTTAATAAAGGTGTTAACCTAAATATCACGCTTTTTTAGATGTTTTTGAAAGATGTTTCTAGAATTTCCTTCAGATCTCCCTTAAATGCTTAGCGGATGGAGATAAACTAGCACTGTGAACCTAAAGCTAGAGCTTGCATTGATTTTATAGTGTAAGAATCTCCAAAAATTTGAAGCCAAACAATTCATTTGCCAAGTGTAGATCTCATTAGGAAAAGTAGATCCTTGAATTCTCCAAGATTATTTGTCCTTTTCGCAAATTATTCTTTGTTGTGAAGAAATGAGTATCTAATAGAAATTTAAAAAAAACCGAGAACTACATATTTTTTTTATCCCTTGACAAGTCATGTTAGAGAAACTCCAGGCATAAGACCTATCCACTACAAGTAGTTCCATAGATTTCTTCTCCTTTATACACATTAGGCTTATAAACTAATAATAGAGCTAATCATGTAGTAGAGTTTTGAAAATATGGAATGGGTTTAAACTAAAATTGTGGGCTGACAATTTTCCCCAAGTGACTAAGAAGGGAACTTCCTTAAAAGGATTCAAGTCTTCTTACAAACCACTCTTGGAAATTCATATCCATGATCTTTGTATGCCATAAGTCCTAAAGTTCCAACAAAGCCTCTAAGTCCTTCCAAACTTGCATAGAGAATAGATAAGAAAATATAACTAGTAGCCTCATTTGCTTTATGTAATAAACATCTTCAAGAGTCAATCTTGTTCTGCTTTTGAAGCATTTGCCACATTTGTACTTTATTATTCATGAATAACCACATGAACTATACACTCTTAGATGGAGCCTTAACATTCCACAATTCTAACCAACATCATATGATCTTAGCAAGGTCAAGCCATTATAGAGAGATAAATAGCTCAATTTTACAATGTAATCCGCATAAATCCATCTTAACTTTGGATCTACCAAGCGTTGAGAGGGATCAAATCTATGAAGATGAAAACAATTTTTTGAGTGTATAAATTGAGGAAAGGTTTGCACTTAGAGATTTGATTTCTATAGGTGCTTGGTAGATTTGAAGTTAAAATGGATCTATGTTGGTTCTTAATAATATTATTTATATTTGGCTCTATGCATAGAGTTGAGTTACACTTTTTGGCAAGTGAGGGCATGTTGTGGGTGAAAAAAATAGCTTGATCGAGCCTTTTTAAGCACTCGAACAAGCAATCTTTAAGCCCTCGATTGAGCTATTTGAGGGCTTAAAGATTGTTCAATTGAGCAATGGACCTGATTGAGCCATTTTTTGAAATTTCCCGCCAATACATCTTGGGCACGAAATTAAGAAAGGTGGTTGGATTGAGCCTTAAAGCTTGATCAAGCTATGGGCTTAATCAAGTCATTGTTTAACCACGTTAAGGGCTTGATCAAGGGTTTCTTAAACCCTCAATCGATTTATTTGAATTTTTACCTTAAACACTCAATCAGGTATTTTAAGTGCTCGATCAAGTTGTTGAGAGCCTTAAAAAATAAAATTTTAGCTCCCTTTCTGCATATTTCTCTAGAACACCATTTTGTAGCCTAACACACATAATGTAGTATTTGTCCTTAGGTGGCGGAGTTCATGTTGGATTTGTGAAGGAATCCTCTATTCATGCTCATATAGAGGATTCCTCTCTCTCTCTCTCTCTCTGTATATATATATATATATATTAAAAAACATATTTTGTTACATGAACATATATATTAAAAAACATATTAAAAGACAATGTTTTGCTACATGAACATACATATACCTGTTAAGATGTGCCAAAATTTGCACAAGGACAAGCATTTCATTTAATGGAAATTGACAGATTATATGACACAATTTTTGCAAAAAATATCTTTAGGACAACAACATAATTCTCCACATTGTCTTTTTATTACTAATCAAAATTCACAACTCTTATATGAACCTTGAGGGCTTCAATTCAATAAAAGAGTAAAATTTTGAAATTTCATCCCCATATTTAGCCCACAAGTGTAACCCATCTTCATGCATTCACTCATTTATATAAATTTTACATTTCTATATATAGAAATATTTTTATTTTTATATTATATATAAAAGTTTCACATTTTTCTATACTGTGTTTTATAATTTTATTTTTTATTGTGAATATATACAATTTTCTTTTTTGTAAGCTTAGTAGGACTCTCCGATTTTCATGTCCATTACACACCCCACTATCGGGGAAGGTAGTGCAAGATTTGAACCCAAGAGTTTCCTGTTCGATGAGACTTTCATTTCCATATAAATATTCTTATTGTTAATTATATATTTTTATTATTTAATTTTTTAAAAATGTTTGTGTTTATTAATTATATGCCTTAAAATGTCATGTATTAATATAAATATTTATTATTTACATTTATTTTAATGTGATATGCATATTATGAAAAAAAATGTTTGTAATTTTATTAATGAAAACAAAATTACACTATAACTATGTGAATTCAATTTAGTTATTCATTTTATTTTTTATTTGAGTCGATATTATGTTTTATTACTATTATTTTTTGATATACTTCTTCATTTTATGTGTCATTACAAATCTCCTCCATATTAGGTTATAGAGTGCATTTGCACAATCACCACTAGTATTATTCGTTGCCCATACTAAAACATTAGGATCTCACTCATCCTTACATAGTTTAGTTATAAAGGTCTCCCATCGTTGATTCATCTCATCATTCAACCCTAATTCCTAAGCTAATAGCTGGCCTTGGGACCATAGGGTAGTTTTAGTTGGCTTGTTGATCGTATTCAATGTGCACATCCCTATCTCCTATAAAGTTAAGACTAGGTTTTCAACATGAAAGACCTCTTAGCCAAATTCCATGATTACATTAGTGACTATCATCATCTGTGCCCCATTGCCAACCCTCCATGCCAAGTACTTACAAACCACCCAAAAGCTAATATAAAGTAATATCTGACTTTTTTTTTTTGTTACTTTTCCTCTCCATTCTTACCTACTCTAAGAGTGTATTTGGTACAATATGTGTATGATGATTCTCCTCCAAAGACTATATTTAGTAAATAAATTTCTCATAAACTTTGTAGTTAAGAACTAACTATATATATATGCTCCAACTTCATTAAGATTTGACAACTTTATTGAGATTCAAGTATAGTCATCAACTTCTTCCTTATACTCATTACTTCATTTCTCTATATATATAATAATAATAATTAAAAAAAGTGTCCTATACTTTCAAAACCCACCTTTCAAATGTGGACTAAAATTTTTCTGGTAATAAATATTTTACAGAACCAACTTATGTAACTCTAAAGAACCGCATGTTATATAAGAAAGAAATATGATTTTTGATCCTTACTAGTCCCTGCCTCCGGCATAGCAGGGACTATAGCGTTCGATTGAGCGTTGACCAGGTATTAGTTGCCGTTGACCGCGCTGTTCACCTAAATTTAACCTAAGATTTGGGCATTTCAATTTCGCGCAATGGCATTTTAACCAAACTTTTCACTTTCACCTCTTATTGGAAACCTCACTTGTTTCGAGGCACATTACGAATGTACACGGTTATTTTATCCAAAGTCTGGTTGCAGAAATGTTGGGACACTGCTTTTATCCAAAGTTCGTTTTCTGTGACCAAATATTGGGACAAATGATTTTATCCCGAGTTTTTTTCCACCTACAACAACTATGCATGCCAGAAGCCTGCCAATTGCAATGCATGTACATTGCCGCCACCTGTAATGCATATGCATTGCCACCGTTATTTGGTGCCTTAGGGAAGCACATCGATATTGTGAAGATGTGCAAGCAAACATCTCACATTCTTTCTTTCTGTGAACTGAAATCTCATCTTTCTACTGGTTTTTTTTAAGCCCAACATTGTTTTTCACGTCCCCAGTTTGAATCTCCTTAGCTTAAGTGTTTGGTGATTGGCCTATCGAAGCAAATAGAGCTCGGTGATGCGTTGATCGCTGGATTGCATGTGTGTATCTTGTGGGCGCCTGGGCGGTGAGTAAACCCGATTTACGGAAATGGGTGACAAGACTACGACTCTGGAAGCCATTAACAAAGAAGCTATGGATTTGGTAAGGAAGACTTGAATGCCTTTTGAGTCTTTTACCAGGTGTTTCTGTGGAGCTTTGAGATTGATTTTGGGAGGTTTGTTAATGCCGAACTCTTGAGTTTCATTTTCCCATAAACTAAGTAGCCTGAGTTGTAAACTCGTATAAATACTTACGTCTGTCCAATTGTGATAATTATCCTTTAATTGAATTTCTTCCATTACTATATAATGAAAGTCTACTATATACTTATACACAAATTTGTTAGTAATAAAATACTCTTATATATAACCATTTATATATATATGACCATCCATAAATGTTTGCAGGAAGGTGTGAGCAGTTTCAGGTCTTATCCCGCTGGAATTCACGAAGTAATAAATTATACAAAGCACCGCTACAACAACCCTCCTGTTTACATCACTGAGACTGGTAGGTACAGTACTAGTGTTCTTATTCACCCATTCTATTTGAATTTAATCTTCTTTCAAAATATGAATTTAATGGTGTGTAACACATGAATTTGAACGGGATATGCCAGTTTTGACACTAGCACAACCCCGCAGGTCCAGGCAGTAAATGATCCAGAGCGAGTGAAGTACCATTATCAACATTTATCACAACTACGTGAAGCTATAAGGTATGCCTGGATTTTGCAGTAATTTTGTTTTCTAAATGTTGGGATATTGATGAAGCCATGAAATGAAATGTTGCAGTGAGGGAGCGGATGTGCGGGGTTATGTGCTTTGGTCGCTTCTGGATGATTTTGAATGGTCGAGTGGATTTACCTCTCGATTAGGGTTATACTATGTGGATCAGAACAAGCATTTAAAGCGATATGCCAGGTCATCCGCATGTTGGTTTAAACGCATCCTTCAGGTATAAATGTTGTGTGAAATGGAATTTTATGCTCTGTGATCACATGTATGTGAGAGTTGAAATTTTATGGTATGAATAAATACACGTGAGGTTGTTTACCATGAGACATTTGAATGTCTGTTTTTTAGGGAGTTGTCTATAATGCGACTTTTTGGAGATTCCGGTGACGGAATCCGGCGGAAGAAATGAGGTTAAATCTTGATTTTTAGCAGTTAAAATGGTTTTTTCACTGCATATTTGGATTCAGCACCCTGGAAAACCCCTGGGAGCCATTGATTGTGCAGAAACTAGCGATCAAACTTGGGATTCCAATGAATTGCTGCCGGATTTTGACCGGAAAAGTCCGCCGAAAAAGCTTTCAAAAAGTCGCTTTATAGACTACTGCGTTTTTTAGTTCCATACAGCGTATTTTGATTAGCTGAAAGCATGACCCCCAACAATATTAGCTGAAAGCATGACCCCCAACAATAAGTTTTCCTTCTTAATCTGAAATTGAACCGAGTAGATGGGTTTGGAATTCAATGATTAATTTAATTACTACAGTTTTGGCCTTGGAATTTTAAAAAATAATTTAATTTTTAAAATTTTAAAATTCTATAATTATTAGATGTTTTTGGAATTTTTGACCTATTAAATTTTTTTGTCAAATTTCATTTTCATTTGTATTATTAAACTAGGTTTTTAAACTTTATAAATTAGGATCATTCAATTTTTATGTTTTTCTTATGTAGAGAGAGGGATCTTAAGTTATAATTTAGTTTACTAAACTTATTTTGTTTATTTTACTAATCTTATTTTGTTTATGCGTACTTGAATGGGCCAATTTATGTGCTCTTTATTAGATATTATTCTCTGTAGCAAGTCTTTTTTTTTTTTTGGTTTCCATAAATAGCCTCTTTTGAGGCTTTACCTCGTACCTAAACATACTAATCCCCTATATTATTTTCAATCGTTACAGGTACGACTTGAGGAAATAAAAGAATTTTGCTTCCGTTGTACCAAAGACATTTAACTTAATTCCTAAATTGACTTTCTCTTCCTTAGTTTACAGGTCATACATTTCTCAATTCACCCCAAACTTTGTGTGAAGTTATCTTAACGTGAAGATAAAAGTGATTTGTTCATGATATCCTGAAATAGGGTTTTTGCTAGACTTCTAACCCTCCCATGGATACCATGCGTGTAAAACAGTTATGAGCCTTAACAAATGGCATATTATATTATATTATTTTTTTAAGATCTTTGGTTCTACCCTTGTAGATTTAAATGACTTTGAATGCTTCTCATATTCATGGCCCTTTACTTTGCTCATTACTTTTATTTTTTTACTTCAAAGGACATATTTTCACTAATGGATTTTTATAATTATAAATTATTATTATTATTTATAATTATAAATTTTTATTATTATCTCTAGTTTGAAATGTCCATATCAAATAAAATATGACCTATATAAGAGTCGTCACCCTGCTCTACACAGATTTGTCATGTTGCTCTACAAAGCTTAATAGATAATTAAGATGGCTTCTCTTACTTCAAAAGTGTAAACTAGAGGACTTTACTGCACATACTACATCCAGTGTATCTCTAAGGCAGTTTGCCCAAATTATTGAATGGAGTACAAACGGATCTATCAAACACAAAAACCTTCCAGACGACTCGAGCAAATAATTAGTTTATTATTTGATTTCAAACCCAGCAGGGACTGACGCCGCTTGCGGATCTTGTTAAAGCTATTTTTAATTAGTTTTATAACCATTATTAGATTTAAAGTGAAACCAAAGTATTTTATCCCTTCATTAATATCCATATGGAGATGTTAGAAAGGAAATAATCTTTCCATCTTAAAAATTGTATCATCCAAATCAAATGTAACCAAAGCCAATTTAATTTCTTTACCTCCCTACCAATAATATTTACCGCAATTATTAGGTTTAGAATGAAACCAAAATATTTTACCCTTCATAGGAAATAATATTTCCATCCTAAAAGTTATGTCATCCAAGCCAAATGTGACGAAAGCCAATTTATTTTCTTTTGCCTCCATACCAATAGCAACGCATTGGAGTTGTAAAAGATCCTCGAAAACGTAGCCTCGACGACCATTACGATAATTTATATTATTTGTGTATTTAAAGCAAAAAAATATTTCACTATCAAAACAAGTTAATGGAAAATCATCACTTTCCATTAAGATTGAAATACCATTATTTTTTTTTGAAGTACAAAGAAAATAAATTTTTAAGATCCATAGTTATTATAATGTGTACAAACGGTTTAAAGGTATTAGATCTAATGGTGGAAAGCGTTAAGTTAAAGGTGCTAAATCCAATGGCGGAAAGTGTTAAGTTTTTACTACTGGACAAGGTTCAATATTTATGAGGGGTTAACTTGGAGCCATGGGGCAATTTGAGATAGTGGTTGCACCCAAAGAGAGCATATTAAATGGCTTCATGAAATCAGCACACATAATTGGATTAAAGCTCATCTCCATGTCCTTATTTGAGTCAAAGGATCTAGGATCTTAGCTTGAGTGGTTTGGTGAACAATTAATTTCTTCGGAGACATGTTGTAACTACCCATTTATGGCATTTATGAAATAATTGTATCTGGGGTAATAGTGCAATGTTGATCTTTTGAAGTTATGGCATTTATGAAAAAATTGTATACGGTGCAATAGTGCAAGTTGATCTTTCGAAGTTATTGATTTTTTAGAAATTCTTATTTCAATTAAAAAAAGTATATAAACTTCTATAAAATTCACTAATTTTCTAAATGACAATTATGTTGTAACTACCCATTTGTGGCATTTTTAGAATAGATTTTTAAGATCCATAGTTATTATAATGTGTACACACTGCTTAAAGGTGCTAGATCCAATGGTGGAAAGCGTTAAGTTAAAGGTGCTAGATCTAATGGCGGAAAGCGTTAAGTTTTTACTATTGGACAAGGTTCAATATTTATGAGGGGTTAACTTGGAGCCATGGGGCAACTTGAGATAGTGGTTGCACCCAAAGAGAGCATATTAAATGGCTTCATGAAATCAGCACACATAATTGGATTAAAGCTCATCTCCTTGTCCTTATTTGAGTCAAAGGATCTAGGATCTTAGCTTGAGTGGTTTGGTGAACAATTCATTTCTTCGAGACATGTTGTAACTACCCATTTATGGCATTTATAAATAATTGTATCTGGTGTAATAGTGCAATGTTGATCTTTTGAAGTTATGGCATTTATGGAATAATTGTATACGGTGCAATAGAGCAAGTTGATCTTTCGAAGTTATTGATTTTTTAGAAATTCTTATTTCAATTAAAAAAAGTATATAAACTTTTATAAAATTCACTAATTTTCTAAATGACAATTATGTTGTAACTACCCATTTGTAGCATTTATGAAATAATTGTATCATGTGTAATAGTGCAAGTTGATCTTTTGAAGTTATGGTATTTATGAAAATAATTGTATACGGTGCAATATTGCAAGATGATCTTTCGAAGTTATTGATTTTCTAGAAATTCTCATTTCGATTAAAGAAATATATATTATATATATATTATATATATATATAATATATATATATATATATATATATATATATAAATATATATATATATATATATAATATATATAAACCTTTTATAAAATTTACTAATATTTAAAATGACAATTATAAAAGCGTAGCCTAACTTATAGAAAAAAACGATATTTTTCATAGCATTTTTTTCTAGTTAATTTTAATCAAAATCCGGTAGATAGTTCAAAAACTAGAGTTTAAGTTGTTTAATCCATATAATTTGAGTGCTCCAACGGTTTTTTAGGGTGTTGAATTTATTAATGCATTCAAAAAAGTATTTTAAACAACAAAAAATCACAATCTTACTTCATATTGTATCATCACATTCTAGCCAAAATGTCATTTTCTCTATAAGTTAGACTACACCATTATAAAATGTGAGGCTATATTTTTGTAAAAATATTCAAATATCCAAATATTTTTTCATACAAATATTCAAAATTTTAATCATTTTGTTTTATTTCTAGAAAAAATTAGAAACTTTAAGAATAACATAATATCTTATAGCTGAGCTAAGAAAAGGATATATATATGTGTGTGAAATTATTATTTAAGTTTGCACCAAAATTAGACAATGTGCTCTACATCACATCTGGGGATCCTGACAAGTTGTGAGAGTGTCCATGGGGGGAGGGGAGAGATCCCCTCCTACCGTAGTGTCATTGCAGGCGAATTAAGCGGAAAAAATGACATCTCCACAACAATACATCAAGGAGTCAACCCTAATTGGACCAGTTATGGGAGCTCAATGGCAAGCTCAACTCAGAGGGCAATGCCTTCCAAGGGAAACTAAGAAGTCGAGATTTGTGATCCTGTCCAACAAATTGGAGAACTACCGAAAATTCATGAAAGATCATGTCCTGATCTATAAGTTTATTGACATTGGGCCTTCAGGAAGAGATCTGATAAAGTATGTCCAGTTGAAATGACAACCTAAAGGCCATTTGACTTAAAATTGGGAGCCAAGGGTTTTTTCATAGTGATTTTTACCATTCTGGAGGATAAGGAGAGGATCTTTGAAAATGGCCTCTACTTCTACTACAATGCAGGTCTCTTCATGTGATTTTGGGAAGATTGTTATAACCCCGATCGAGAGCAATTCATGGTTGCCTCGGTTTGGGTCTACCCTTTTGCATTACCAATAGATTTCTGGGATCCTGAAATCCTGGAAGGGATTGGTAACTCCATTGGGAAATTCATTAAAGTTGCAGATTGAACTCATCATGGGGGATATACCACATATGCCCGAATTTGCATTTATATGAACATCATTGAACCTCTTCCTGAATTTGTGGAATTGGAATACCAGGATGAGGTTTGGCAGCAACCGCTCGACCACGAACATATCCATTTTCGCTACAAAAGGTGCCATCAATATGGCCATTTGTATAAAGCTTGCCCCTTGAACCAAATGGAAGCGGTGGAAGTAAATGTGCCAAATGAATTGACATAATCACAGGAATAAAATGAGGGTTTCCAGGAAGTCTCGTATAAAACACAAACTACAAAAACCCCTTAGGAAAGCCCATCTACTCAACCGCGAAGGAATTAGTAAACTCAATAGATTTAGGGTTCTGAGGGAAATGGGTGAGAGATCAAAGGAAGCGGCTCAACAGACAGAATGTGCGGTTAGGGTTCCACCTAAAACAAACCCATAGCCCCAATGGAAAGCTCAAGAGGAACCCTTGGACAAGGATGCACCTGAACCTGCCATGGACCAAATCAACGTTGAGATAGATGGATCATAGGAAGATTTGAGCACAAAGGAACAAGTACTAAAGTGACTGTTGAATGAATGGCGGAATTTGGATGAGAGATTCATACCACAAGACCAAAAGAAGTTGTATTGAGAAACATTCCAGCAATATCAAGCCAAACAAAGCCAAAAACCGCCAGATCCACCTGACCCACCGGGCTCCCAAATGGGTAGTAATCAAGATCAAGGTGGGAAAAGAAAAGGAGGTAAACAATGGGGTCATAAGAATCTACAGGAGTCAATACATATGGTTGGAGATCTGTTGGTGAACTCAGGATGGGTAATGCCGCTTTCAGCGATTTTCCACCAACTTAATAAACCTTCTCAATGATTGTGCTCTCTTGGAATGTAAGAGGCCTAAAAAATGACACAAACAAAGATAGTTGAGGGATCAATTAAATAAGGAAAATCCAAGTATAATGATGCTTTAAGAGACCAAGGTGTTAGAAGCACGACTCAAGGAAATTATAAGCAATATGCGACCTATGTATGAGGTGGTGGCCTTGGATGCTCGGGGAAGTGCAGGAGGGTTGGTCGTCCTTTGGAACCCCTTTGAAATCCTTTTTGATCATTGGGTTAGTATGCCCCGAATTATTTCGGGAAGATTCAGACACATTGGCACACAGGACTGGGCATTGCTTTCAATTGTCTAAGACCCTCTCATTCCAGGAGAGAAATCTTCTTTCCTTCAGAATATAGGATAGATAAGGAATATATGCCCAAACGAATTATGGATCATTGGGGGAGACTTTAACCTCATTGCATCACTTTAGGAGAAAAAGGGTGAGATTAGAAGGCAAGATCGAGAGATGGAGGCCTTTTGGGATCTTATTTTAGATATGAAATTACTAGATATTCCCACCTATAATGGAGTGTATATGTGGAATAATTGATGAGGGGGTCACCATCAGGTAGCCTCATGTCTTGATAGATTCCTAGTGTCATAAAACCTTATAAGCAAATATATCCTTTTTGAAGCATCAATCCTTTCGTGCCTTAGGTCAAATCATTGGACGATTCGGTTAGAGATGGATTTGAAATTGCCTCCCATAAATCATCCTTTCCAATTTGAATCCTTCTAGCTTCGTGACCCCTCCCTTTTTGGCAAGATCAAGAGCTGGTGGAGATCTTGCTCGATGCAAGGTAGGAATTGCATGCATACCTTCCAACTTCGATTGAAGGATCTAAAGCAACAAATAAAATGGTGGAACAAAATGAAGTTCAGTCATATCATGAAAGATCAACACCAACTCCAGGAGTGAATGCAAAACATTCAACAACAGATGATCATGGACGGATGCGTTGGGTCCTTAGCAACAGAGGAAGGGTATATTCTAACCTACTTAGAATAAATAAGAAAGCAGGAGGAAATCCTCCTTAAACAAAAATCTCAGGTCAAGTGGCTCAAAGAAGGGGAAAAATACTCACTTCTTCCACAAAGCCATGATTCAACATCACCAACACAACATGATATTTTCATTGAAAGATCCCTCAGGGATTTGTCTGGTCCAACATTGATGAAATGGAAAACCTTTTGGTGGACCATTTTCACACCATCCTCTATGATCCCTGTCCAGACCGATTAGAAGCTATTCAGAGAATAAATCGGCATATCCCTCAACTCGTTAGTAGGGACCAGAACCTGGCTTTAATGCAGGAAATTACCATGGAAGAAGTCGAAGAAGTGGTCAAAGAGATGGCTAGGAATAAAATGTTTGGACCAGATGGATTTACAACGAAGTTCTTTCAAGAAACCTAGCCCTTCATGTGCCATGACATCTTGGAGGTAGTAGAGGAATATCGTAGATATCAAAAGCTAAACCCAACACTTAACTTAACTTTTATTTCTTTAATTCCTAAATATGCTCAGTTTGAGGAGCATCAAGGTTTCCGTTTGATTGATTTATGTAATGTCATTTATAAAATCACATCCACCATCATGGTAAAGAGACTGGAGCCCATTTTTCCTTCTCTGGTATCTCTTGAACAAAATGGTTTTGTTCAAGGTCACCAAATTCTTGATGGCATCATAACATCTCAGGAAGTCATCCACTCTCTTAAGCATCTCAAAGCCAAGGGTATGTTGATCAAGCTGGACCTTTCCAAAGCCTATGACTATCTCAGTTGGACCATTTTACTAAACGTTTTGAAGGCCTTCGAATTTTATTCTCGGTAGATTTCCCAGGTTTCATCCCTTATTGCCTCCCTTGTGTTTTCAATCTTAATTAATGGCTCCCCATTGAGAACCTTTAATCCCTCAAGAGGCCAGTGCCAAGGTGATCCTCTCTCTCCCTTCCTTTTAATTCTAGTAGCGGAAAGTCTAGGTCGCTACATGAAATATGTTGTTCACTCAGGCTCTATCAGAGGCATCCCTCTTTGGGGTAATGATCTTCCTCTAAATTCGGGTTAGTCATCTTCTGTTGAAGGGTTGTTTGCTCGATGGCAATGGATATCTTTGTGATTTGTTGGCCTTGAGAAAGGAAATGTCCTTTAACTCTTCTTCTCTACTTTTTTTTTTATGGTTATGGTGTGGACTTCAATGGCATTTGGCTCAGGGAGCTGGTATGTGTCACCTCCCTTTTAAGGCGACAAACTATCTCTAGATTCTCTTTGTCTACCGGCCCAATTGAACACGGGGTGATGCTCATTAGATTAGAGTGGCATCAGTGGGCGCCCTTTTTGATTGTGTATGTAAAGCTCAGGCCTAACACAGATTGTTTCTTGCTCTTATTTTATGTAATTATGTCAGGTTTTAAAAATTTGTGTAACCACCTAGCTTGCGAGCAGACAATATGGTCCTAGATTGTGGCTCCGCCTGTTCCGCTGACAATTTGTAATTTGATTGACTGGTTGCTATTCCAAATGGATCCTCCTTCCCCCGGTGCTGGTTTGTCTGGAAATGGGGGTCGAGGCCGCAACAGAAAGTTAGGGAATCGAAGTAGTCGGGGTTATTCCTTCACTCGGCCACCGAAGAGAAACAACCGCAAATCGGATGCTAAGATTATCAATGAGGCGGCCTAGGCACATAATACAAGTACCCTAGCCCATGTAAAAAAAATGATTTCGACATGGGAAGCATAACTCAACCAGAAGGAAGAATCTGAAGTGCAGTCAGAAGACTGGCAAGTCCTAGTTCTAGATATGGGACACACTCGTGGTCATACCACCCAGTATAAACAAAATGTTCATCTTTACTGGCTGATGAAAATTATTGTGGCCCGAGCTATTATGACCTCTTCTGTAGGTTCTGGGAAATCTGATTCAGGTTTCCAGGAAATTCAAAAATAATTTCGACTTGTCCAATTTCGAATCCAGCAGCAAAATGTTCATCTAGGCCGTATTGAGAAGCACATTTCGTGCCTTCCTCAATCGGAATTACCAGGATCCAGTGCTAAGGACCCAGGTTCTATGGAGTCCTATGATGAGTAGTTGTTAGTTTCGATATAGCAACTCCTTATTTTGTTTAATTTTATGATGTATATGTTGGTTAGTAGTACTTATTATAGTTTGTTAGGTGAGAAATGGTTTACATAAATTCATTCATATAAGGCTTTGTTTGATAGACTTAATTAATTCAGATTTTGGATGGAATACAATGTGGTTCGATGGCCAACATACCTGGTTTCCCAATGGGAAGGTTAAGGCCACTAAATGCCTTTCATGGATGTAACCTGGTTTCTGAGAGTGAAAATTCTACTAAAATTATTCTTCCCAATAAAAATCACAAAACAAAGAAACTAGAAAATTCTACTAAAATTATTCTTCCCAATAAAAATCACGAAATAAAGAAACTAGACCATTTCAAATTAGATATCCAATCTATTACAATATTCTGCACATTATTCATTATTAAAAGTGATGGCTCAGTATAATAGGAAATAACTTAGCAAAGCATGCTTAAACTGTTTCAAGGAATGACTTCTTTGACTTGTGCCTTAGTCAAAGATGTTGATTCGAATTCAATCTCATAGATGCTTGAGTTAGTTGTCAGTTAACATGTGTGATGTGGCCTATCGCCGATTTGTTGTTAGTTAATTTGTGTTAGATGGCTTTCAGTGAGTTGTGTACTATTTGATAGCTAGAATTTAGCTATCTAGTAGAGTTAAACTCTAGTGTTTGTCAGTTACTTGATCTCTAGTTCTAGAATAGAGATAGACTTGAGTTCTTGAGTTTAGTTGAGTAGTTTGATTTTTGTTAACTCAATTAAGTCTCAGTTAACTAGCTGCAGCTACTAAATTTAGCCTTAGTAGGTCATGCAATTCGAATTGCCTATTGAGATTGAACAAAGGCACAAATTTATTTATTCCTTGTACATAGGTTTTTGTGTAGAGGTTTGAGAAGCAAGAAGAGCAATTTCTCTTGGGAATTGCACAAGGAAATAGGAGAAATTCCTATTTTTAGGGGAAAATTTGCACTGTAAATAAGAACTCTTAGCAGGCCTTATTTTCCTAAGTTTTGGGAAAGTCTTATAGGGAGTTAATCAATATTGGATAGGATTTAGGCTTGAAGCAGATTATTTGTAATAAATTAGATTGCTTAGTTGATAATATTTAATTAAAAAAATGTCATATTCACATGTGCCAGATTCAATTTCGATTTGTTTTCGATTTCCTTGAGAGAATTCTTTCAAGAACATAGGTAAGACACTCCATCCATCCTCATAAACAACTAAGAACATGGACCTTTTATGTTAAACAATCCTTAAGTAAGTGTAGTTCCTCTTCAACCTATTTCTCCATTTTTCAAGGACCTAGACCTTTCTTCTTCTGCCTCTTTTCTTTCAATTAAAAATACTGGCCTGATTCTTTTTGGGTGAGTTGTGAGACTTATTGGTGGGATTTTTATTATTATAGACAATAGATGATGTTTTGATAATGTAGGAATAGGTTGGACTTAGTCAAGTGAGTTATGAGATTCATGTGACTATTATGTTACCAAGACCTAAGTCACATGGTTTAGGTTTGATGATGATTAGGTTTGGTTTGAGTTCGAATTTTTAGATGAGGTTTATATATATAACTTAACAATGAACATATAGTATAAAATAGTAAGAAATGAACATCAATAAATATAAAAGATGTTATCATGGACTTGGAAATTATAAAGATAGATACAATCTTGTGTTGGGATATGAGGTTATGAGTTTTGATCTATGGACATGGTCAATAGCTATGAAATTCAATGAGGTTCATTAAACCTCAAAATTTCTCTTAAGTTAACCAAATTTCAAACTTCAAGATTGAAGTTCGACGAGACTTGTAACATAAACCATAACCCATGTATTTGTCAAACACTACATGATCTTATATTTTATAATGTTGATTTGATGCTTTCAATCTAGGATGTGCACTTTATCCATGGACCTTCTACATTGAACAATCCTTTCAACAAGTAAAATAGTACAATTTGCCAAAATAATGATATGAATGATGACAAGTTGATATTCATGAGAGTGGTTTGCATGGCACTCTCATAAATTCAACAACTAGCACCAATTTATCTACGTGTATATGAAACAAAATTCACGTACGTGGACATAGGCTGTTATTTTCAACATTGTATTTCAACCATCTATGAATGAAAAGTTTAGTAATAAATAAGAGCCACTTGGTCGCAATGTCACCACTTTTTCTTTTTTGTATAGATGTATTTTATGCCTGTAGCGTACATGCAAAAAATACATCTATACAAAAAAATATTATTTTAGCTCACTAACAACTTCTCAATATGAGGTCAGAAATACTTGGTAGAAGGGATGGTGATGTCCATCCTCCTTCTTTGAAAACATATAATCAAGATATAAAAATCATAAACGAGTCGATATACAATCTCGATCAGAGTAGAGGAAAAAGATGCAAAAGGGAATAAAAGAAACTTTTGGCAACGAAATCAATGTTAGCTGATTATGATGTTTTCCCACATCGAAAAGTACTTTGAAGTCGAGTTGAACAAATTTAATCCCATTAAAATCCATACATGGCCACACAGATGAAACTTTAAGTCGATAACGTCAGAAAAATTATTTTTCATTATGAGGTTGAAAATTAATTTAAGAGCACCAAAACAATTTATTTTAACAACACTTTCAATTGACAATGCAATTAAATTTTAGAAATAAGTAAAGCAAACATGCCTATCATTCAATCCAAACAGGTGAGTAGAAACTAACCTAAACAAAAACAAGGAAATTGTAATCTTTCTAAAAGCATTCAAAGTAAAGCACAATACCATACTTGAAACAAACTTTAAGTTACAATCCTCCTTAAAATTTTAAGTTCAAGGTAAATACACTAAAATTAACATCTGTTTTGTTTTCTCCAAACTAGAACGACTAATTTGAAAAAGAAAGAAAAAAATTAAGCTCATTAAATAACATGAGTAGGCAAATGACAAGATGCATGAGATCAAATCATAGAAAAAGAAAGAAGCGGGAGCAAGTTAATGATAACATTTAGCTCAAGTGTTTTTTTGTCATTTTTATTCTTGAGCTCAACTACAATCCATTTAAAGAAAATTAAAGCAAGATAAGGCCTCATAAAAACCCTCATATAATGAAGCAAAAGTAAAATTTAACCTCCAACAAACAACTTTTAAAATTCAAAATATTGTTAAACATAACTAGATCGATACTAAAACGAGCTCAAAATTCGACTTACCTTGACTATTTGTTTCTCAATTTCTGCAATTAGCCTCTCGAAAGGAAGGATGAAGGGATTAGGCTTGGCAGACCTAGGCTTAAAACTCGAAAATTAGCTTAGATAACCATCTTTCAAGTCCCCTTTGACTTTCTCCAGCCACAGATACTCTGTCTCGCGACCTTTTTTCTCATTATGGATATTTGCGCCCATAAAAATAAGTGTGATGTAAGATCGTGGGAGGACCTGAACCATGGATCTCTTTGCAATGAGGATAGGTGAAACAATTCCATTGGAGTGGCTACTACTTGAAGACTTGCATCTCGTGTGACAGTAGTGCAACGCACGTGAGAACATACAAGATTTCATTGTTCTAGCAACTTCGAAGGACCAAAGAAGCATGAAGCAATGTGTCATGGATATAATAAGTTATAGAGTACCTCATAGGCATCGATGAAGGAGGAAAGTTTGGAGTTGGTGAAGTGGGTGGATACATGGCATGGAGGTCATTCGTTTATGCACTAATAGATTTGACAAGGTCTGACATGAAATACTACATAATTCCATGCATAATTATTATCTAGTACTAGGATGACCTCATGCCTCTGGGTCTAGAACCTTACCACAATGACATTGAGACATCCATTAGAGAAATTTTGACTTCTAAAATGGGTCTCCTAAGGAATATTATAAAATAATACTGGAAATAATAAAATAAGATTAGATTACATCATCAAATTTTAGATGGGAAAAAGAAAAAAACTATTTTTTCAACTTATCTCCCTACGGGTCTACTCAAATTTCGAGCGAGAGCACTCGTTGGATGCAAAATTTAATTCCTCATCTAAGGAGTACCCGTGTTGCATACATTTGATGGACCTTGCTACACGAAAAATGAGAAATATATGAAAAAACATGATTGCAATCACATTTTCATGTATTTTTCATTTTTTGTTTAGCAAGATCCATCGAAAGTATGCAACATGAGTACTCCTTGGATGAGGAATAAAATTCCACATCCGACGATTGATCCTGCTTGAAATTTGAGTAAAACCGTAGGGAGATAAGTTGAAAATATGAGTTGAATTATATATATATAATATATATATATATATATATATCCTTTTATCTTTTTGCTTTTTTACTCCAAAAATGATGAATCATCCCCCATGGTTGACATCATCATCCTGAATCCTACTGGTTCTTATAAAGTTGATTTTGGTTATATCTTTTTGTTCTGAGGCCCATTTTAGACCTCAAAGTTTCTCCAATGATCCTTAAAAAAAAACTTATAGTTCAACATTGCAAGTGGAGAAAAAATTATGCAAAATTTTCAGTATGATGCAAACTGATAACAGTAGATTGATCATATATATCATTTGCTTCGCGATGATATTATAAATGAAACAATCAAGATGACAACACAATGGAACTTGTCAATTTGAAACGTAAGCCTAATATGAATATCACGTCGTCAACATAGATTTGTATTTTGGGTTTTAAAAAATGGTTTATGTCAAGACTCTCACAATTTTCATTACATATATAGTGGTGTGAGATCAATGATTGAGGGATATGTTTAAAGATTAGAAAGTAAAATAGAATAACCACACATTTGAAAATGGGGTTGATGTACTTATTATTTTTCCATTTTTATTTGTAAATATGTTAATCGATATTATTATAAGTGGACATATGACATTTATATTTTTTTCCCAATTTTGGTGTATGGGATCTATTTGTTTGTGGGATAAGGGAAGCACTAAAGTCTAATGTGATGTGACTACTAAAGTTTATGAAGATCCACCTATTATGCCTTGTTGAATTTAAATGAACCAAACCTCTTAGGAGGAGACACATACTCTTAGCCATTAAACCCACTCAAATTATATATTTCTATATATTTCTATACTTATTTTATGTAAATATTGTTTCATTGCACAAAGAGGCCCTCTCCAACCCAATATATAAGAGAAAAAAATGCATATTATACTATATGATAATTATTTTTACATTAGAAAATGTATTTGGTTATGATAGTTATTTCTACATTAGAAAATGTATTTGATTATGATACTTATTTCTACATTAGAAAAAATTAGAATGTATATAAAATTAATCAATAAATATTAATTAATTATGTAGAGCATGAACAATGTTTAAAAGAAATATAAAATTTTGAATATTGTTTAAAAAATGGTCAACACTTGTGATAATATCTAGAAAGATGGATTTTTTTTATTGATTTTCTTTTCCATCCAAAACTTTTTCTATACTGATTGTTCTTTAGTTTCTGTTGTAGGTGGTGATGAAGAGTAACTTGTTTTCCTTATTAAATATATTTATAAATATAGGCGAATTAAGATTTATAAAAGTTAAATTGTTTAATAAACAATTATTTAAAAAAAGTTAGTCGGTTGAGATGTTTAAACATATTTTTTAATTTAGGAAAAAAATAATGCATATTGTTCTAGATAATTATTTCTGCATTAGAAAATGAGTTGGTTGAAGATTAAAATCAATGAATATTAATTAATTAATTATGTAAAGCATGAACAATGTTTAAAGTAAATATAAATTTTGAATATTGTTTAAAAATTAAACTCATGTGTCATAATATCTAAAAGGTGGATAATTTTGATTAGCTCATGTGCTTTTCAATCCAAAGGCTTTTCTGCAATTATTTGAAATTAAAATGCTTATTGAATGGTGTCTTTTATTTAGTTTTTGTTGAATGTGATAATGAAAAGTAACTTATTTTTTTTATATTGACTTGCATGATTTATAATCTTTTTTATGCATTTTATAGTAAAGTTTTTAATTTAAATAAATTAGGTATATTTATAAACATAGATTTTTATTTATTTTATAGAATCAAGAATTTAAAAAGTTAAATTAATAAAAAACAATTATATTAAAAAATTAGATAATTGATTGGGATATTTACACATATTTTTTAATTTGGGAAAAAGAATCAGTGCATATTGCTCTCAATGATAATTATTTCTACATTAGAAAATGGTTTTGGTCAAGATTAAAGTGTACATAAAATTAATCAACAAATATATGTTTTTATGAATATTTATGATGGTTGTCAAGAGAGAGTAAATAGGACATTCTTTCAAATTTTGCACTGAGAAAAGAAATTTGTACGTTGAAAGATTTAAAAACTTTTGAAAAATTTGATACCTCTCCTTACTCTATAGTTCCGGAATTAAGATGAATTGGTGTGGATTACTTATATATATTTAAAAATAAAAATAGAAAAAGCCCCCAATACTCCTCCTTACAAAATCAAGATACTTTTTATATAATTTAAAAACCCAGAAAAAAAATCAGCTTTAACAATTAAAAAAAAAAAAAATCCAAAAAAAAATTACAAAACTACTTTTCGAGGAAGGAAACAAAAAAAATTAACCCGGGAAAAAAAATAAAAAATAAAAAAAAATCCAAAAAAAATTAGATTACAAAACTACTTTCCCCAGAAAATATTAATGAAAAAATTGTTTCCAAAAAAAAGAAATTCATGGGAGTTTGTTAGGTGGACGAGTTCCAAACACCAGATTATTAAGCAAGCGATCCCTTCTTCCGAAGCTTCTGGTAATGTCCAGAAATACAAATGAAATAGGAAAGCAATTTGGGTCCGCGTATTGCGTCGGCACGCGTTACTTCACCTCCAAGTTTCCGTGGCGTTTAAAGATGGGAGCCTGCACTTTATTTCATGGCTTGTTCTCAATTCGATCCGCTCATCCTGTCCAGAGATTTATTCGAAGAAGAAAAGGAAATCTGCGTTACAGAGGGTAAGGGAATAATAGAAATATGGGGGGAACGCCTTTGTTTCCTGATCTTGGCAAGCACTGCAGCCAAGAATCCTGCAATCAGCTGGATTTCTTGCCATTCAGCTGCGACGGCTGTGACAAATTCTTTTGCGCGGAGCACCGGTCATACACAGATCACAAGTGCCCTAACGCTAATATGCGTGACCGCGTGGTTCACATCTGTCCTGCTTGTTCCGCTTCTGTACTCCAAGTATTCAACGAGGATCCATCACTCACCCTCCGCAAACACGCCGAATCGAGCAATTGTAATCCTGAAAAGAAGATCAAGAAGCCGCCCTGTTGCCCTGTTAAACGCTGCAAAGAAACCCTAACGTTTGTGAATTCAAATGTCTGCAAATCTTGCGGGGTGAAGACTTGTTTAAAGCACCGATTTCCTTTGGATCACACCTGCAGCAGCAGCAGTAGCAACAGCGCCAGCAATGGAAATCACGCCAATACCAATTTTTTGGCTGCATTTGCTAAAAGGGAGGGGAAACAATGTGAAAGCAGCAGCAGTTCCGCCAAACTTGGAAAGCCATCTGGTGTTCGTGTCATCAAAGTCAGTTGATGCCTATACTCTATTTACAGTTACATCCAGCTGAATCTTCTTGATTTTGTCGGGGTTCCAAAGTTTCTGAAATTTAAATTTGTCAGGCAATGTCTATGCGTTAATTTCATTGAAATTGATATAATCTCGGCCGTATAACGGAGACACGAGAGATTTGTTTTCTTGGTGCTTGTTTCAGACACAAAATTCATCGAAATTTTTAGCAAAAATTGTTTAAAAGGCTGCTAATAATGTAGGCGAATATGCAATTCAATTTGTTAACAAGGGTTTCTTACCGTACAAGCAATGCAACCATCCATACTGTAATTGTGAAGTTCTGAATTAGTTTAGAAGTTCTGTGAATTGGGAGAAACGTAGAAACGTTATCCGAATAAGGCCGCCCATTTCCACAAAATAATAATAACTCTCCTTTAATTATGTTAAGAAAATTAAAATCAAAGGACCATATTTCAAAAATTAAAGATCAGGAAATAAACAATTTTATCATATATGAAATTTATGATTTAAAATTCGCAAGAGGCAAAACTTTATCTATTTCAATGGAGCTTGCTAAGTTTTTTTTTGGATACATCTACTATCAAAAAAAGTTGCTTGTAACCCTCCACGAAAGTTACTTGAAGAATGTTTCTAAAAATGTCCTTATAGTGTAAGTATGTTAATTTAGATAAATTGATACTAAAGTAGGTTAATTTAGATAAATTGATTTGATAATTTGTGTTCAATTTGTATGGCAGTTTGTTAGTTAAGTAGGTGTTTTGCAATGGGAAAACGAGATATTTTAAGTATTTTTTCCCTAGGAAATATATTCTTCAATTTAGGAGAATCGGAAATATAATATTACATAGTGTATGATATACACATCACTGAATTTCTTAGGTTACAAATAATATAATATTGAAGTTAGCATGCCCAAAAGATTTTCATGAGATTTTTTTAAATGTTTAGCCAATGGGGATAAATTAATACTTTCAACTTAAAGTTAGATCTTGCATTGATCTTAATAGTGAAAGAAGAATCTCCAAAAAATTGAAGCTAAACAATTCCTTTGTTTAGTGTAGATTTCATTCGGAAAAGTAGATCCTCGAATTCTCGAGTCCTTTTCTAAAATTATTCTTACTTGTCAAGAAATAAGTATCCACTAAAAATAAAACAAAACCCAGAGCTAAGTATTTTTCTTATCCCTTGAGAAGTCATGTTAGAGAAACTCCCATCATAAGACCTATCCACTACAAGTACTCCCATAGATTTCTTCTCTTTATACACAAAACCCAGAGCTAAGTATTTTTCTTATCCCTTGAGAAGTCATGTTAGAGAAACTCCCAGCATAAGACCTATCCACTACAAGTGCTCCCATAGATTTCTTCTCTTTATACACATTAGGTTTATAAACTAATAATAAAGGTAATAATGTAGTATAGCTTTGAAAATATGGAATTGGTTTATCTTTAAATAAATTAGAATTAAACATAGATTTTTTCTCCTTTATACCTATTAGATTTATAAACTAAACATTAGGTTTATAAACTAATAATGGAGCTAATAATGTAGTATAGTTTTGAAAATAAAGAATTGGTTTATATTCAAATAAACTAACTATACCTATTAGATTTATAAACTAAACATTAGGTTTATAAACTAATAATGAAGCTAATAATGTAGTATAGTTTTGAAAATAAAGAATTGGTTTATATTCAAATAAACTAACTAAAATAAAATTGTGAGCCGACAATTTTCAAGTGACTAAGAAAAGAACTTCCCTAAAAGGATTCAAGGCTTCTTACAATTCACTCTTGGAAATGCATATCCATAATGTTTATATGCTATGAGTCCTAAAATTCCAGCGAAGCCCCTCTATATCCTTCCAAACTTGCATAGAGAATAGATAAGACAAGAAAATATGACTAGTAGTCCCCTCATTTGCTTTACGTAATAAACATCTTCAAGATTCCCCTCATTTGCTTTACGTAATAAACATCTTCGAGATTCAATCTTGTTCCGCTTTGGAAATGTTTGCCACATCTATATTCTATTATTCATGAATAACCACATGAACTATACACTTTTAGGTAGAGCCTTAACTTTCTACAATTCTGACTAACGTCATATGATTTTAGCAAGGTTGAGTCATTGTAGAGAGATAAATAGTCTAATCTTACAATGTAACCTGCATAAATCTATCTTAAATTTGGATCTACCAAGTGTTGAGAGGGATCAAATCTATGAAGATGTAAACATTTTTTTGAGTGTAGAACTTGAGAAAAGGTTTGCACTTAGAGAGATTTAATTTTTATAGTTACTTGGTAGATCCGAAGTCAAAATTGATAGATGCATGGAGTTGGGTTACACTTTTTGGCAAGTGAGGGCGCATTGTGGGTGAAAAAAAATAAAATTGATCGGGCTTTTTAAGCACTCAAACAAACAATCGTTAAGCCCTTGATTAAACTATTTGAGGGCTTAAATATTGTTCAATCGAGCAATGGGCTCGATTGAGCCTTTTTTTTTTAATTTCCTGCCAACACATCTTGGGTGCGAAATTAAAAAAGGTGGTTGGATTGAGCCTTAAAGATTGATCAAGCTATGGGCTCAATCAAGCCATTGTTTAACCACGTTAAGGGCTTGATCCAGTGTTTCTTAAACCCTTAATCAATCTATTTGATTTTTTACCTTAAACACTTAATCGGGTGTTTTAAGCGATTGATCGAGTTGTTGAGAGCCTTAAAAAACAAAGTTTTAGCTCCCCTTTTGCAGATTTCTCAAGAACACAATTTTGTAGCCTAACAAACTTGAGACAATGTTTGTCCTTAGGTGACAAAGTTGATCATGTTGGGGTTGTGAAGGAATCCTCTATTCATGTTCATATATATATATATATATATTAAAAAACATACATTTTAGACTAAGTTATGCTACATGAACATACGCATACCTACTAAGATGTGCCAAAATTTGCAAGGGCATGCATTTCACTTAATGGAAAAATAACAAATTATATGACAAAAAAAATTGCAAAAAATATCTGTAGGACAACAACATAATTCTCCACATATTTTGTCTATTTACTACAAATCAAAATTCACAACACTTATATGAATTTTGAGAGTTTCAATTTGATAAAAGAGTAAATTTTTGAAATTTCATTGCCATATTTGGCCCAAAAGTGTAACCCATCTTCATGCATTCACCAATTTATATAAATTTTACATTTCTATATAAATATATTTTATTATATATATATATATTATATATATATACATTATTCTTTTCCATGATGTATTTTATAAATTTATTTTTTTATTATGATATATAACAAAATTGATGATTATATATATATATATATATATAACATAGGAAAAAGTTTATTGTAAATATTAGGTTTTTATATATTTATTAATTGATTTTAAAAATATGAAATTCTACATATAATGGTTACCAATATGAATTATTATTTTAATTTATATGGTTAAAATTCATCTCATATATATGTGTGCGCACTTTATTATTTAATTTTTTTAAAAATGTTTGTGTTTATTAATTATATGTTTTTAAAGTGTCATGTATCATTATAAATATTTATTATTTAAATTTGTTTTAATGTGTTTTGCATATTATGAAAAAATATTGTTTGTAATCTTATTAATAAAAATAAAATTACACTATAACCATGTGAATTTAATCTAGTTATTTATTTTATTTTTTATTATTGCTATTATTTTTTGATATAATGTTTCATTTTATGTGCCACTACAAATCTCCTCCATATTAGGTTATAACGGGCCTTTGCACAATCACCACTAGTATTATTCGTTGTCCATACTAAAACATCATGATCTCACTCATCCTTACATAAAATCTGCATAGTTTGGTTATAAAAGTCTCCCATCCTTGATTCATCTCATCATTCAGCCTTAATTCCTAAGCTAACAACTAGCCTTGGGACCATAGGATTGTTTTAGTTGGCTTGTTGATCACATTCAATGTCCACCTCCCTATTTCCTATAAAGTTAAGACAATTTTTTCAACATGAAACACCTCTTGGCTAGATTCCATGATTGCATTAGTGTCTATCATCATCTGTGCCCCATTGCCAACCCTCCATGCCAAGTACTTACCAACTACCAAGAAGCTAATGTCAAGTAATATTTGACTTTTTTGGTTACTTTTCCTCTCCATTCTTACCTACTCCAAGAGTGTATTTGATACAATATATTTGTGTATGATGATCCAACTCCAAAGACTATATTTAGTAAGTAAATTTCTCATAGACTTTGTAGATAAAAACTGATCAAAAATATATATATCTTTGAACCCTAACCTCGTTGAGATTTAGGTGTAGTATCAACTTTCATTTGGGCAAGTGAGATCCCTTATACTCATTACTTCATTTCTATAAAAAAAATAAAAAAATCCTAATGCTTTTAAAAACCACCTTTAAGATGTGGACTAAAGAGTGTTTTTTTTTAACATAATCGGTTACTTTTTGTATGTTGCAAAAAAGGGGGAAAGGAAGCTAATTCCTTGTCCAATCCGAGGAGGGCTGGATCAAAGTAGTGCACAACAGGGAGCGGAGTCCCCACAACTACTTTAACAACCATGTTTCTTAAAAACTTCAAAAAATACAAAAACCTGCACTTAACATTGAAATAGTGGACTTAA
The DNA here is from genome assembly GCA_000404065.3 of Pinus taeda. Lineage (NCBI taxonomy): Eukaryota > Viridiplantae > Streptophyta > Pinopsida > Pinales > Pinaceae > Pinus > Pinus taeda. The sequence goes on along the minus strand of APFE030267385.1, from coordinate 277,393 downwards.
CCAAAGAACCCGCACTTAACTTTGGAAAAGGCGAGCAATAAAACAAACACACGGGACTATAGTTCCGATTTTCCACAAACTTCGCGCAAATATCAAAACTGGCCTTTAAAAGACTCAATCTCTACCGTAGGTTTCCTCCGTCGAATCTGATGGACACCACCTAACGCCGATCAATTCTAACTGCACATCTCTCCACTGCCATCGATCCCCATGCAATAGATCCAACGGCAGGCGAAGATATCGGGTGGGAAAACTGCGCAGAGAATACTCGCCCGATAAAGTGGTATTCTCACCCCACTAGCTTGCTACGTGTCCAACGGTGAGTGGAATTGGGGGGTTCCCTCCAGAAACCACTTATCGCTTAATCTCCTCCTGATAAAATGCTCCTGCGAATTCCCGCCTTTTTGCTTTGACTAAGTCTCATGCAAGTTAGCGCCCGATGACCCTTGATCTGCCTCCATCGAGTTCCTCTCCTGGTACCTCTGTTGGCACTCCTAATATGTTGATCTTGAGATCCAACAGTTCTTGTGCAGGGATTCTTCATCTGTCTCCTCACACTTTCTTTGCGGCAAATCTTCAATTTTTTTGTGGTTTCCTGTCCTAATGTATTGGCATCAAATGAGGGGAGACTTGTTGCTATTGAATGCCTTGTTTTCTCGGGTCGCTTGGGAGCTTGCACAGTCGACCATGGAGATCTGGCTGTTACTGTCCAGGCGTTCGTGGGTGACACGACTAAAGCCAACCTGGCCCAGGAGAGGAGGACAATTGGAATCTTGTTTCATCATATAGTGTAGAAAATTGGGATTTTGAGAGTCAAGTGCTCTATGCAATGCTGATCACAGTTGAGAACCTCTGCTAACTTATATTCTCTGCTTTCTTCATGTAATCTCCAATTTGAGTTGGTATTTGGATTCTTCTTTTATGTTTTTTCCCCCTGTAAAATTTCTTGTGAGATTTTTCAGATCTATATCCTCTTTCTTCATAAACTTCATTATTCTCTTTGACAATCCCAATTGGTTTGTCAATTTCTTTGTTGGTATGACTATCAGCGTCCTTATTTTGATTTCTCAGGACATGCTTTATGGTTATTTTTCCCAAGGTTTCAAAGCTTTTTTTGATCCTTTGATAGATTTTGTTGATGGCTATGATTTTGAAGTCTCTTTTGGCATCCAAAGTTGCTATTATGATAGCCGAGTCCCCTATTATTATAGGGTCCTTGATTGCATTTTTGTTTAAAAGCCTCGTGCCTAGGAGAAGGTTGTATGCTTCAGCCATGTTGCTTGTCATTTCTCCAAGGCTCCATTCATAGGTTATTATTTTTTCCCATTTGGATCTGGAATGACTCCTCCTGCCCCTGCTTTACCTGGGTTATTTTTTGCAGCTCCATCAAAAAAGAGAATGTGTCTCTTTTGCTCTTTTATCCATTCTGCGATTTTTTATCATCCAGTCTTAATTTCCAGTTCTTGTTTGTGTGAAATTCTTTATTTTTTGTTGGTACTGCTGCTTTTATTTTACTTTCTAGCATTTCTTTGCTGTACCAGTGTTTCTCTTATTGTTGTAAGTCATTCTGGTCCATTTTTGAGATTCCATTTGTACTTATTATCTCTACAACTTGGCTCCAAGTTTTTGCTAGGATATTGCCTAGATTTGGTTTTTGATCTTTGAAAATGCATTTGTTTCAGGCTAACCAAATTTGCCAACACAGGATTGAAGGGAGGCATTTCCATATCCTATTTATTATTGCCTTTTTTTTTCTTTGTATATAGGTAGCTTTTATCCCAATTTTTATGAAGAGTTGTCAACTGAGTTGTTGGATTTATGTTTATTTCCAAAAGACTTATTGCCTGTTTCCTGCACTCTCTTGCCACCATACAGTTAATGAAGAGGTGTTGGATTGGTTTCTTTCTCCTTTTGACACATGACACATTTTGAGGGCCCTTGTATTCCTTTTTTTTTTTTTTAATTTTCAGAGGTAAGAATTTTATCTTTGGGAAGTGTCCATGTGAAGACTTTAATTTTGGGCAAACTCTCTGAATTCCAAGCTGCCTTCCAAAGGCTCTAGTCATTTTGATTGTGGAGTTTTTGGAGGAGGTTGTACCCCGATTTCACTGTGTAATCCCCTCCATTTGGATTCCACACAAAGTCATCCTACTCTTCTATGTTGATGGGGGCGGCCCCTGCCAGATGGGCTTTTAAAATTTCCCACTTACTTTTTAGTCTTGGTGGTGTTGCTAGCTTTTACCATCTTACCCATTTATTCTGATCCCAATCCGAGATAGAATAAAGAGTGTTAAAACTTTGCTCTTCCATCCATCTCTGAAGTCCCCTTAAGTTTTGTTGTTGATTTGAAGGATTTTTCCCCATTATTCTATCCTCCCAAATAGAAATTGTTTTGCCATTCCTTGGATTTTTGGATATTTGATCTCTAATGAGAGGGATTATCCTTTTTACCAATTTCCATATTTGGGTGCATGGTCTGTCTGGAATAGTTTCAGTGAGTAGCTTTGTTCTATGACAATTTAAGTATTCCATTGTTAGTACTTTTGACCACTAGTGGCCATTCTCATTTATCATTCTCTAGATAATTTTTGTCCCTAGAGCAATGTTCATTAGTCTTGGCAAACAAATTGCTATACCTCCTTTTTCATAAGGAAGAGTGACTTTCTCCCATTTAACAAGGTTGAATTTTTTACTATCTTGTTTTCCTCCTTACCAGAGAAAGCTTCTAATTATTAGTTCCATTTGCTTGTGGGCGCTTGCCGGAGCCATATTGATTGCATACTGATATATAGGCAAGGCTGAGAGAAGCGCTTTAATCAGTGTCACTTTTCCTGCCAGGTTGAGCCACATCACTCCCCAATTTTGAAATTTTCCCTTCATTTTCTCTACTTGCTTGTTCCAGACTTCTGATTTCACCACTTCCTTTGTTAAGGGAAGCCCAAGATAAGTGAAGTGGCTCCAATTTATTTGTAAAGGTATTTCCAGGATTTGAGAGATACGCTACATTATTTTTGGTGGGGTGTTCCAGCAGTATATTCTGCATTTAGAGTTGTTTAAGATTCCTCCTGAAGCTATAAGAAATTCATCCAGGACTTTTTTGAATCATTTTCCTATAATGAAGGATGCCCCACCTATGAGAAGGGTATCATCTGCAAAGAGAGAATGGTTTATATCTTTGACTCCTCTCGATATTTGGATCCCTGTTATTTTTTTATCTTTTATTTGGTGTTCCAGCATAGCACTCAGAAATTCAACCAGATGATGTACAAGAATGGAGAAAGCGGAAAACCTTGCCTTAGCCCTCGAGTGCTTTGGAAAAATTTACTGGGCCGACCATTGATTAAAGGGGCTATCCAAGGATTTGAAATACATGCCTGGATAATCTCTATGAAATTTGTTGAGAAGCCAAACATTTTGAGGGTTACTGCAAGAAAGTTATGATTAAATCTATCAAAAGCATTAGCCATATCTAACTTAACAATCATTCCTCTCTCTTTTCTTTGGATATTGCTGTGGATAGCCTCCTGAACAATTATCACATTGTCTGTGATTTGCCTCTTGGGGACAAATCCTCCTTGGTTTTCTGAGATTATTTCCAAAAGTAATTTCTTTATTCTGCTTGCTAGAATTTTGGTAAAAATCTTATAAGACAAGTTGCACAGGGAGATTGGCCTATATCTGTTAAAAGTTTTAGGATTAGGTTCTTTGGGAATGAGGGCTAGGAAGGAGGATTTTGTATTTCCTCCAATCTTTTTTTTGGAAAGCATTTTTGAGCATTCTCATTTGGTCTTTTTTGATAATTTCCCAATGTTGTCTGTAAAAAGCTATTGTAAACCCATTTGGACCTAGTGCCTTATTAGGGTGGAGATTCCACATAGCTTCTGTTAGGCCCCTATACTACTAGAGTAACCCCTTAATGTTATTAGTACAACCCACTTATTATATTGATGTACCCATGTAGTGCCCATATTGTTACTATTAAGCCCCATAGAAGCCCACTATTATTATTATTGTGCCCTTGCATTATTATTGTTATGTAGGCTCTGATTATGTTATGGTCCCTTAGACTCCTATATATAGAGAGGAGGTCTTTTCATTTGAATCATCCAAGAATTATTCATTTATGTAATGTAAAGGAGGTTGCCCCCTCGAAGAGGCTGAATTCTAAGTCGTTGATCTATCTTTTCTATCTTTTCTTGAGCTGGTTTCATAACAGCTTCTCTGACTTCTTCCTCAGCGATTTCTTTATCTAATTCCCTGTTTTGCTGGTCGCTTATTTTTTTTATATACTACAAAATTTCTTCATTAGATGCCTGCTGGTCACTTATTGAGAGTTCTTTGAAGTGTTTATGTGCAGTGTTTTTTTTACTGTTTCTACTCCTTTTATTTCTTTACCATTCACTTGTATCTGTTCTATCTGGTTTTTTGACCTCCTTATTTTCATTGTATTGTGGAAGAAGGCTGTATTTTTGTCTCCGGATTTTAGCCAGAGACATCTTGATTTCAGTCTGCTTTCCTTTTCTTGTTGCCTATTTTGCTTATATATTTCCATATATATTTCCTTTTCTTGTATTTGGTCTTGCTTACTTTCTTCCTTGTTCTCTTTTTCCTTGCAAAGGTTATTCATATCTTTTTGCAGTTCGACCTTCCTAGCTTTGTCTCGAAGATCATTTTCTCTTGCCCAATTTTTTAAGTGCATCCTTAGGTTCTTTAGCTTAGTTTCCCAAACATACTGGGGAGATCATGTGACACTTTTTTTCCATCTTTCCTTTATTTATTTTCCAAAATCTTCCTTGCTGTCCCAAATTGGATTATATCTGAAGGGAAGGGGTCCTTGATTTTCCAGCTTTCCCATTGTTAGCACCATTGGCTTGTGATCTAAAGCTGAGTTGTGAACGATTTTACTTTTCACAAGAGTGTAAGCAGTTGCTATGCTTTCATGAATAAGAATTATGTCCAACCTTTCTTTTATGTTGTTTTTTCCAATTATTTTGTTGTTCCAAGTGTATTTGCCATTGCTTGGTGGAATGTCTATTAATTTGTAATATTCTATTATTTCTTCAAGAGCTTCTCTTGACGAATCATTGTGGAAGGTTCCGCCAAATTTTTCTTCTGTGTTCCTTATCAAATTTAAATCCCCTCCCAGGATTAAGTGCCCACTTTGTCTCTCTGTTATTTCTTCTTTCACTGATTTCCAGCATTGTTCTTTCTCTTTATAGTGATTTGGAGAATACACATTTATAATGCTATACTGTTATTTTGCATTGAGATTCCTTAACTCTGTTCGAATCTAGTGTCTGCTGGTTTTGTGGGTCATTAATTCCCATTTTCTTTTGTCCCAAACGGTGCTTATTCCTCCTGATGCTCTTGTGGATTCTAATGCTACCTCTTCATAATTTTTTAGTTTTTGAATCATTTTTTGACTTTCTTGCTTGTTTAGTTTGGTCTCTTGGATCATGTATATATCTGGTTGTTCCTTAGCTAAAATGTCTCTAGTTGCATTGAATTTGAAGGAGGTGCCAAGGCCGTGACAATTCCAAGAGACCACTCTCATATTTATTTTTGTGTTGGTGTGGTTCTCCCTTTCCTCTTTGTTGATTTTTTTCATGACATGATGTTTGTTTCCCAAGGAATGAATCCATCGGTTGTTGCATTCCTAGGGCCATTTCTTCAACTGTTGCCTCATCTCTGATTTCTTTATTGGATTTCCTTCCCACTTTTTTTTTGCTGATCCCAGGCTTGGGGGATTTCTTTGGCTTTGTTTCTAGTTAGAATGCAGTTCATTGAGGGAGGAGGAGGGGAGGATATTGGGTTGGGGGTGGATATGATAGGGTTTGGGGGTGGGGATCTGGGAGAGGGTGGATCAAAGGAGTCTTCTGATGGCTCAAAAGGATTCAGAGTTGTGTGATCAGGAGGAGTAACCTTTGTTGGAGGCTGGGAGGTTGTTTCATTTGCTTCATGAGACTGATAAATATTTGGCGCAGTTTGCTTATTGGTAGGTTTTTTTCCTTTTCACTTGTTCCCATGTAGGTTCTTGCTCTTCTACATTTTCATTCTCTATTTTTTTAGGACACCTATTTGCAAAATGACCATATTCATGACATACCTTGCATTTAAATGGTATTTTCTCGTAGTCTAGCTACTGAATGTGTGTCCACTGGTCGACTTTGATCTTTATTGCTTCTGGGAGGCCTTTTCTGAGATTTACTTCCACACATATTCTTGCACACGCGTGCATATTGTCTTTTGGCTCACATCTGTCAATATATTTTCCCACTGCGTTTCCTATAGCCTTTATAGATTCATCTCCCCAGCAGTGAAGAGGAAGATGCGGGAGCCTGACCCACACAGGCACTGCGCTTGGGACATCCATCTCCGGATCAAAATATGATGTCCACCTGTTCATGTATAAACCTCTGGAGTCCATGAAGTAAGGTCTGTTTCTAAATATCAGATCTATGTCCTCCTTTGTTTCAAAGAGAAAGGTGTATTAACCCCTTCCACAAAATCATATAGCTATCTTCCCTTGTGTGGTTGCTTTCCAGTTTCTTTCTACCCATTTTTGCACTGATTTGGGTGCGGGCCATAGCCCGGTGAATTGCCCAACAAGTCCGCATTCTACCAAAGAGATGGCTGCTCTTCTTGGAAGTTGTGGAGGGAGGGAAATTCTAGAATACTTTCAAGTTTCTTGACAAACTTATTGACTGATGGCATGTTCCTTGGAGCTCCATTCTCTACGATTAAATATGCAAAAACTTATGCATTTTCTTCATTACCTGTTTGCGTGGAAGAGTGAGGATATCCCTCCTCAGAGGGTTGCATGGTCTCATTGGCCTCAGCAGCAGAAGGCTTCTGAGAGATAGATTTGCAGGGGCAGCGACATCTAGGTCAGCGTAGACTCGAGCCGCGCGCAAAAAAAAATTAATCTTTCTATTCTATTAGTAATTGTGGACTAAAAAGTGTAATGAGCCTAAAATTTCTTGTAATAAATATTTTACAAGAACCAACTTATTATATAGCTCTAAGTAATTTATAAAAACCAACTTATCTAATTCTAGAGAACCACGTGTTATACAAAAAATAAATATAATTTGTGATCCTTGTTAAAAGTTACTCTTAATTAGTTTTGCCACAATTATTAAATTTAAAGTGAAACCAAAATATTTTATCCCTTAATTAATACCACGATGATGCTAGAAAAGAAACAATCTTTCCATCTTAGAAATGGTGTCATCCAAACCAAATGTGACCGAAGCCAATTTATTTTCTTTACCACAATTCTTAGGTTTAGAGTGAAACCAAAGTATTTTACTCATTAATATTAAGATGCTGGAAAGGAAATAATATTTCCATCCTAAAATTTATGTCTCATCCGATCCAAATGTGACCAAAGCAACGCATTGGAGTGGTAAAATATCCTTGCAAACGTAGCCTTGATAATCATTGCCGAAACAAAAATAATACATCATAGAAAAAATGTTTGTTCATATTGTTTATATTTTAGAATACTTCAAATTTATGAATGCATTATTTAAATAATGCATATTATAATGATTCATTTTAATCTATAAACAAAAGAGTATTAGCTTGTATATGATTTATGAATATAAATAGCTACATATATGTCATATGCTTTGTACTAGTATATTTATTAAATAATTAGGAAAAATATTTATTAAATAATTAGGAAAAAGTTAAATCAATCAAAAAGGCTAAAATTCCTAAATTATTAAGAAGAGAGATATTACCTAAAATTTGATATTCAAAAAATACATATGAAACATTCGTATTTATAAAGTGTTAAATAAACTTTATAAATTCCAATTATTCTAAGATAAATATTGATAATTATAAAGTTAAAAGTTAAATATTGTTAATATATAGGTATATAAACATATATTTATACAAGTAAGTTGTTTTTTTTTTTGTTTTTGATTTTGTTTTTTGTTTTTTGTTTTTTTTTTTTAAATTAGTATCATAAACATTGATAACTATTAAATTTGTTATTATAATTAAAGTTTATGAAAGATAAAATAATATAAGGTTTGTATGTTTATCCTCACTTCATTCTACACGTAAAAATCAATCTGCCAAATCAAATCTAAGGAGGGTGGTGGAAGAAGGTGACTGCCTATGAGGGTTACTTATTCCAAGCACGCAAAGGCAAAGGGTGGATTGGAGGCTAAAAGAGGAGGACGGGAATGAGAATTGGAGATCTGAATCAGAGCCGGGATTCCATTATTCTTAAAGCTTTTGGGCATAGGGGACCGAAATACTCCAATTGGGAAGTACTTTGGAGCCAAGTACCAAGGTTGTGCTCAGCTTGGCTGGGAGGTTTTGGTCATTTTTCTTTTGTTGTATTCAAGCTTCTGTGATCCATAATGAATTAAACAAAGACAACAAAAAAATTGAGCAAGAGCAAATTAAAATCATTTTTAAGCTAATTTCCAGATATTCCTTTACACTTAATTGTTAATATATATATAAGATATATATATATATATATATATATATATATATAATATATATATAATATATATAAAACTAACCAAACCATTATGTTAACAAAAACATATTATAGAAAAAACACTCCATACATAACAAAAGTATCATACAATGCAAAATCATTCAAAGGAATTATAAGGATAAAAACCTCAAAGTGTGATATTGGTTTAAAGTTCAAAGTGTTTGGAAAATAACTTAATTTATACTAAATAGGTCTTTATGGGAATTAGGGCTTATTAATGTGGTTTAATTGAAGTTTTGGATAGAATTTTTATGCATATGGAATTTACCTAAATTATTAATAAATATTTGAAAATAATTCAAAACGTGGTGTTTTTGGGTATGTTATAATTATATTTGTAATAAATAATGAAAAGGTTTTAAAAAAATAACATTATATTATATATATAATAATTTGTGCATTTAATGCAAAAAAAATATCTCACTATCAAAACAAGTTAATGGAAAACCATCACTTTCTATTAAGATTAAAAAATATCATCACTTTTTCAAAGTACAAAGAGATTAAATTTTTAAGATTCATAATCATCATAAAGTGTGCAAACCATTATGTTTAAAGGTGTTAATCCAATGCTTGAAAGTGATGAGCTTTTTACCATTGGGTAAGGTTAAATTCCCATGAGGGCTAACTTGGAGCCATGGGGCAACTTGAGATAGTGGTTAGACCCAAAGAGAACATATTAAATGGCTTCATGAACTCTGCACACATAATTGGATCAAAGCTTACCTTTGTGTCCTTATTTAAGTCAAAAGATTTTAGCTCGAGTGGTTTGGTGAATAATTCATTTCTTCAGAGACATATTGTAACTACCCATTTATGGCATTTATGAAATAATTGTATCTGGTGTAATGGTGCAAGTTGATATTTTGAAGTTATGGCATTTATGAAGTAATTGTGTATGGTGTACTAGTGCAAGTTGATCTTTCGAAGTTATTGATTTTCTAGAAATTCTCATTTCGATTAAAAAAAAGTATATAAACCTTTATAAAATTTACTAATTTTTAAAATGCAAATTATGTTGTAACTACCCATTTGTGGCATTTATGAAATAATTGTATCAGGCGTAATAGTGCAAGTTGATCTTTTGAAGTTATGCCATTTATGAAATAATTGTATATGGTGTAATAGTGCAAGTTGATATTTCGAAGTTATTGATTTTCTAGAAATTTTCATTTCGATTAAAAAAAAGTATATAAACCTTTATAAAATTTACTAATTTTTGAAATGACAATTATAAAAGTGTAGTCTAACTTACAGACAAAATGGCCTTTTTCGTAGCATTTTTTCTAGTTAATTTAAATCAAAATCTAGTAGAGTTTTTTTTTTGTAAGTCAACATTCTATTCATATAGAAAAAAAATGTACATCTGATACTTCAAAAAATATGTGGTCTCACCCTGACCAGGTTTGTTGACCAAAGTCTATAGAAGATGGAAAAAATACAAAAAATATGCTAATAACAGTGTCCACAAACGAGAGGGCCATAGGCTCCAGTAGACAAATAAAACATAAAGAAAACTCGAGGACATACTAATCATTTGAGGTGACAAAAGCTAGGTTATCTGAAGCATTTCCTAGAGGAGGCGGAGGGCAGAAGTTGCACTGAACATGCCCTTCGAAGTGTGCCATCCAGGTCTCCAACTTTTCCACTTTCTCCATTAGATGGTTTTGTCCCCACCAGACTACCACCACTCGCTCCCTGACCTGGCACTAGAAGTAATGCATGCGATCCAGTGTTGCCATCAACTCCTCATGTTTTTTCCCGATTAATTTTCTCTACCACATCGACCCGGTCCATCAAGGATTGAATTAGGCCACGAGAGCTTTCCAAGCATCAATGTTGCAATCCCTATGTGTCAGGGGTGACATCGTGGTCATCGCTTTAAGTAGTTGGAACTCTCCTACGTCCACCACCCTTTCGAGAGCCAAGCGTCTGAGAGCTGTTGCCAGTGCGAGATGTCTTCGTACTGTCACACTGATTCCCATGCCCCCAACCCTTGCCTCCTTCTCGAGCAATCAGACGTCGACCTCCACAAATTCCACTACCTCCTCCTCCACGCGCTCTAGAACTTGCACCCCGAGCCTTGCCCACCGAGTTACTCCTGCTTCCATCCACCATGGTTGCCAATGTGAGGGTCTCCTCCCTCATTGTCCCTGGCTTCACCGGGAGGATAGCCCGCCCATGTCGAGGAATGTGGAACATCTGCCACCGTCCAAGTGCTCCCACAATGACCGAGTGTGCTACCCCATCGGCTAACATGAGTTGTTGCCCTCCCATCCACCAGACTGGCCTCCTAGTGCTCCACCTACTCCAGGGTGTGATAAAAGCATCTTCACTTCGCTCGTTAGTCCGCCTGTGAGATAGGGTTGCATGCTTGAAGCTCAGGGAGTTAGCTCAGCTGCTGTCGCTAGCACCACCTTCATTATTCCCGCTACTCCAGTCACTCCACTATATAGATTCGACTACCAGGAGGACGAAAATTCTCTAGAATCTTAGCACCTCCCAATCACACCCTCACCATGGCATTTCCATTTCTTTGCAGGGATGCTCCTTGCCCCAAATAAACCAGAAATAACATTTGCTTGCCCTCAGTGATTGCCAGCCCAGTCCCTCCTTGCAAGGCTCGAGAAAAAAAATGAGTTGGACTTTTTTGTATGCAACAAACCACAATTCTCTGAAGAAAATCTAGAAATCACCAATTTTTTCACGCCTATGATGCCTTTCGTCGTCAAGCAAGAAGCCAAGTGTAGCTCCACCACCAGGCCTAAGCACTGAAACGAATTTCGGGCTCCTCCCACCTCCCACATATAAACTCATTAACACTTCCCCTTCCCGAGGCACCATGAATACTCACACGCCCAAAATCTAATGTCCATGTACACCATTCCCTTCGCCGTATATGGCGAGGTCACTGGGAGGCACAACCCTCCCCAGTAGCCCATTTGTCACTCCTCAGGAGGCTCGATGGTCACGTTAGTCTCGGTAATCACCCCCATCGGGGAAAAATCTGGAAGAGATTTTTAAAAACTAGAGTTTAAGTTGTTTAATCAGTAGAATTTGAGTGCTCGAGAGTTTTTTCAGGGTGTTGAATCCGTTAATTCATTCAGAAAAGTATTTTAAACAACAAAAAATCACAATCTTACTTGATATTGTATTGCCAGATTCTAGTGGAAAAGTCATTTTGTCTATAAGTTAGACTAGACTACACCATTATAAAATGTTAGGCTATATTTTTGTAAAAATATTCAAATATCTAAAGGTCCTTTTTAATACAAATATTCAAAATCATTTTGTTTTATTTCTAGAAAAAATTAGTTATTTTAAAAATAAAATAATATTCTATAGTTGTTTGGGATAAAGAATGTGTGTATATATATAATATATATTATATAATATATAATATATATATATATATATATATATATATATATATATATATATATATATATATAATATATATAATAATATATAAAAAATTTGTTCAAAAGTGAAAATTCTACTAAAATTATTCCCAATAAAATATCATGAAACAGAGAAACTAGACCATTACATTTGGAATTTAGATGTCCAATCTACTACAATATTCCACACATTATTCATTATTAAAAGAGATGGCTCAGTATAATATGAAATAAATTAGCAAAGCATGTTGAAATTGTTGCAAGGAATGAACTGTTTGACTTGTGCTTTAGTAAAATATGTTTATTTATATTAAATCTCATAAATGTTTGAGTTAGTTGTCAATTAACATGTGTGATTTGGCCTATCGCTAGTTTATTGTTAGTTAATTTGTGTTAGATGTCTTTCAGTGAGTTGTGTACTATTTGATAGTTAGAATTTAGCTATCTAGTGGAGTTAAACTCTAGTGTTTGTCAATTAACTGATCTCTAGTTCTAGAATAGAGATAAACTTGAGTTCTTGAGTTTAGTTGAGTAGTTTGATTTTTGTTAACTCAATTGACTCTAAGTTAACTAGTTGCGGCTACTAAATTTATCCCTAGTAGGTCATGCAATTTGAATTTCCTATTCAGATTGAATGAAGGCACATATCTATTTATTCATTGTACATAGGTTTTTGTGTAGAGGCTTGAGAAGCAAGAAGATAAATTTCTCTTGGGAATTGCACAAGGAAATAGGAGAAATTCCTATTTTTAGGGGCAAATTTGCAATATGAAATAGGAGCTCTCAGTAGGCCTTATTTCCTTAAGTGTTGGGCAAGTCTTATAGGGAGTTAATCAATATTGCAAAGGCTTCAAGCTTGAAGCAGATTTTTTGTAATAGATCAGATTTCTTAGTTGAAAATACAAGAAAGAGGGTTTTTTCCCAATTGAGTTCCCTAGCTAAATTATTGTGTTCTATGTGTGATTGTGTTGCTATTCATTGATTTCTTTCTGTAGAATTTTGGTAGAGATATCTTATGTCTTTTTCAAATCAGTATGCTCTCATTAGCAGTCACAAGGTTTCAAGGATTTTCTATATGTTATTAGAGCAGAAAACAAGATAGAGACCAAGTTCATTGATCATATTGAAAGTGAGTTGGAGAGAAGATCAATTGGTGTAGGAATTCTACAAGTGCAGGAATCATGTCATATTATGGCTTGAGGAAAAAGCATACACATGAAGGGAATTCAAAATTTTGTGCATAAAAGGATAGAATGGAGGTTGTGTTAGATGATAATGGGGTTTTGGAATACATCAAGACTGATATTCCTAAACCTTTTGAATCAGATGCACAACAACTAACTCAATGGAGGAAGGACACTACCAAAGTTATGAGGATGATCCTAAAAGGAGTTAGAGACCATATTGTTCCAAATTTGGATGGAAATGAGACAACATTCCATATGTGGAAAGCCCTTATTGATCTATTCGAAATAATTATTGATGCCAAAAAACTTGCTTTGAAGGACAAATTGAGGAAAAATTGAATGGACAAGAATAAGCTCATTGTTACATATCTATCCAGGTTTGATCAAGTGAGGGATGAACTTGGAGGTGTTGGAGAGATAGTTCCACCAACATATATTGTGAGCCTTTCTTTTCTTGGGCTTCACAAATCTTAGCATAGTTTCCAGGATGTAGTGAATGGCAGAGATAACTTCCCTAATTAGGAGATATTGTGGTCAGATCTTGTGCAGGAAGAGATAAGGAAGAACACAAGGGATGGAGTCTCTTTTGAGCCACAAGATGAGAATAAATTTTCTTTAGCTGTCAAAGGGAAGAAATCCAAGGGAAAGAAGGCCCAAGGCAGAACCAAATCTAGTCAAAATGGTGGAAAGGAAAAGAAGGATCTTAGAAAGATCAAGTGTTTCCATTCTCATGAGTTTGGACATTATGCTACAAAATGTCTAAACAAGAAATCCAGTAAGAATGTTGCAGAAGCAACAAGAGGAGAAGCTCTCTTCTTAGTTCAAATTTTATTTCTCATTGATAGCTTGCATTTCAAGCTCAGCACGATGTAATGTGTGGTACATTGACTCAGGGGCTTCATTCCACATGATAAAGAATACAAATTTCTTCAACAGTATGGAGGAAAAAGACATGCAATTCCATATCGAGCTTGGAGATGATGGTAGATATATGACCAAAGGAGTTGGATCAGTAAGCATTAAGAGGGAGTTTGGTTCCCTTCTCCATCTTAAGAATGTGACATATGTTCTTGGATCGAAGAAAAATATTGTATCAGTAGCATTCCCTGAAGAAAAATGATATGATGCGCTATTAATATATATACCCAGTCAGTTCACATTAGATTAACCCAGTCCGCTTTCAGTTCAAATCCGCATTCTCCCATCCGTTTCATCTGTATTCCCTAGTACGCTTTACCCAGTCCAACCATCACCCAGTCGATCATCCCAGTACATGTAAGCAAGGGGGATACCGCCAAGGACACGGATTGTCGAAGAAGAAGGAAGGACGGACCAGTCAATGAGTATTCAACAAAGGGAAGGCCTACCTCAAGCATTCTGCTTCAGGACAAGTCAAGAAAATTTGTGTAAGGACTGAGAACCTATACAAATTTGAGGCTGATGCATGTGTAGCCTTAAGCAACAAGGCAAAGAGTTCTCAGAGCAGAGAAGTGGTGGTTAATCGAGAGTAGGATAGAGCTCTCAAGATGGAGCCTCAACCAGTATTTCATTTTCAATTTAAGATAGTTGGTAGTTGGGATGACCAGTAGGATGATGATGAGGACCATAACCCAGGGCAAGTGGAGGCTACCACTCAATCAAAAACTTCCAGTATAGGGAAAGTTTGAGCCAAGTGGGTAGAGAATTTGGTTAAGCGAGATTAGAAGAGAGTTGAGTCTCCTAGCTTTAAGAAGCAGAGCATGATAGGAAAGAATGGGTCTTCAAAACAGGTTCTACAAAAGAAAGCTGAGAAGTCTTCTAGTTCAGAGGGAGCAACTGTTGCAATAGAGAACTCGTTAGAGCTGAATATAGATACATGTGGACAAGGTTCTTCCAATATTCCCTTCCTTGCTAAGAGGGAGTGTTGAAATTGTAGCAAGGAATGACTTCTTTAACTTGTGCCTTATTCAAAGATGCTAATTTGAATTCATTCTCATAGATGCTTGAGTTATTTGTTAGTTAACATGTGTGATATGGCCTATCACTAGTTTATTGTCAGCTAATTTGTGTACTGGTTGATAGCTAAAATTTAGCTATCTAGTGGAGTTAAACTCTAGTGTCTATGAGTTAACTGGTCTCTAGTTCTAAAATAGAGATAGACTTGAGTTCTTGAGTTTAGTTGAGCAGTTTGAATTTTGTTAACTCAATTGTCTCCTAATTAACTAGTTGCAACTACTAAATTTAGCCCTAGTAGGTCATGCAATTCAAATTTCCTATTGAGATTGAATGAAGGGATAGATCTATTTATTCACTGTACATGGGTTTTGTTATCTACCTATACCAATAGGTTTCATTTTTCATGATTGGCAGGGGAAGTGCCAATATGATCTACTTTTGTGATACAAAGATCTCATATTCTTGTGGAAGAAATATACTTACATTTGGTTGGTGCTGCCCTACTTCTGAATGGGTGATCCAACAGCCTAAGCTGGGTCATGCCACATTTCAATTTTTGTTATAGGTTAGAGAAAGAAATCTGTCCAAACAGCTCAATCTTGGCAGGTAAAGTAGATAGGTAGAGAAAGAAGGTTCCCAACTGCTTAATCTGGGGCCTTGGAAGTAATAAGGGTAGTTTTAGATAGTAAATCAAAAGAAAAAGCCAAAGGAAAAGAAAAGGAACAAAAGGGTTTGCAAATCTAAGTGCACCCTCCTTGGAGTAACAAAAAATGCTAGGCAATAGAGTGGGTAGGCAGAGGGGGTTGCAGAAAGCATGGTTCATGGCATTTCACTGGCCTAAAGCAAAGGTAAAAACATGGTGCCAGTGCAAATTTCCTATTTTCAGCAGTCTTACAGCAACTTAATGAAGCATGTCTAACTTCCAGATCACCCCCTATCACATTCATGGCTAACATCCCTATGCCACCCATGTTCATGAAAGAAGTCAAAGTCTTTTGTTGGTTCTAGTTTCTTTAAGAGCCACATTTCTTGTGTAAAAATTCTTTTCATTTTGATCTACTTCCTAAAAACTAAGTTGACTTCATATAAACAGCTTAGTATTTTACCCCCCTCATCCACCTTTTTTCACTCATGTTAACTACTAACCTATCACTAGTTAACTCCTTGTATCCCCTATCCCCCTATTACTATGTAAATTTGGCAAAAAACCCAAAAATACCTATATATCCCCTTCCCCAAGCATTATAGCTCTATATATCGTTTTGAAAGTTTCAAGGGCTAAAACATTTGAGCGCGACCCAAAGAGCGCCGAAAAATTAATCTTGGGATTAATCCGGGATTTGCTTGGATTAATAACGAAAACCCACTTTGTGAATAAACCTTGCAAAAACCAAAAAACCCACTTTTTATAAAGTTCCGCCGGGCACGCATTTCAGAAATAATAATATATTATTCTTCCTCGCAGTTCGTATTTCCCGCGCATGTCATCAACCCGTCAACCGTCGGATCTGGGCTTTCCCATCCGATGGCCCACATCCATATCGGACGGGCCCTGATCGCTGCACTTTACCGCCCGAGAAACTGTCAGAGGGTGACGTCAGGCCTCTGCCACGCGTCACCCCCATATCTTCTCGGGCCGCCCTCTGACAATACCGTGACCGTATCAAGAGCGGTCCGAGAAAATCCACTTACCGCTGTGTTATACCGCCTGCCCACGTCACCGCTACGCCCGCCCACGTCATGTTCGACTCGGCACCCTCGCCCGCCAGCGCTCCGACGTGTCCGCCACTTGTGCAATCCCCGTGGACCACTCACAGACTGCCACGTCACTCAATGACGTCATGCTGACGTCACCCGACCCTGACCCCACCTGATGACGTCATGCTGACGTCATCCAAAAACGCGCCAATAACCCAAAAAGTCTATATTTAGCCAAAATTTCGCGTTTTTATCACTTTTGCTAAACAGAACTGTTGCTCACCTCTGCATGTAAATTACGACCACCTGTCGCCAACCTGCAGAAATCCACCTGAAGAATGCTGCCGCCTCCAACCCGCCTGCATTTATGACCATTGCCGGCAATTCACCAGGTATTTACCCAAAGCATCCCCTCAGAGCTTGCTTACGTCCATAATTCTCCAGAACTGAATTAACAAGAGTAAAGCAACCTGCATTTACCAGCAAATTCCCGGTAAACCAGCATTCCTTTACAGTTGTAGGGTCGAAATTCACCTGCTGAACCCACATATAGTCACCTTTTCCTAAATTCACACTCTGTCCGCGCATTAGTGGACTGAAAACCTGAGAGGCACTAATTCACCGGGAAAACAGTGTTGCTAGTCCCTGCAGTCGCTCAATTAACTCCCTTTGAGCATTCTACACCATTGTCACCACAGTCGCCTCATTTTCCCTTACAATTGGCTTTACTTCTGCAAAAATAGCCCTCTGTGTTGTTCTGCCCACTGAAACCAGTTCTAGTACAAGTCACAAGTACTACCTAGCCATGGAAACACCAGTAGCCCTGAATGTTCAACCTCTGAATGCCCCACACAGAGAGCTAGAGTGGAAGGCCCTGGGTGATAGAGATTACCAGATGCTAGACTCCACTGCCATGACATCCAAATTCAATATCACCTGCTGAATGAGTTAAAAGCCCAATATCTCAGTGGAGATGATATCTTAGGGATTTGGGACTCCAACCTGCCCATTTACAATCTCCCTCAAGTCAATGTCCTCCCAGACTTGATAAATCAATGCCGTTTCAGCTATGACCCCTGTCAGAGAGCCGTTCTCAGCCCCTCAGGCTTAGTATTGTTCCATATCACCCCTGAGGCTATTAATGAGAGGCTGCACTTTCACACTGCAAATCCCCTAACTCCTCTCTCCATCAATGACTTGATAAAGAAAGGGGGCAAGCTGTCCAATGCTCAGATTGCCAAGATTAATTAGTTGTTTATTCAGCCAAAATTTGAAGCTATGAGCACCACCCTTCCTATAGCATATCAATATCTTAATGAGCTGGGAAAAATGCTGGTAGATTTGATCAGTTACATCCTGGGTTATGGGACATATGAGGATGTTGATGAAACAATTATGGCCATGATGTCCATATTCTCCCCTAGAATGCCTCCTGCTGTGCATTATGATTTTGCCACATACATTGCCAATAAGATTCATGAACAATTGATGAATCTAGAAAGGGAAAAGGTGTTTAAGTACACTAGGTACATCTATCACTTATCCTTATTTTATCAGCCTGATGCCTTCCCTGTTCCCCTCAAGAAGCTAAATGCCCAGGGAAGCCCAAGGTCTGTAGTGTTTTGGTCTTCAGTCTTTCATCATTTAGCTTATTCACCTTACACCTACTGTGAGTTCATAGACCTTTTTATCCACCCAGCTATGACCTTGTTATTGGGTGTCCCTCCTCCCAGATTGACAAAGGAAATACAAAGAATTCTTCACCTCTCAAAGGCCTACATCATTGGTGATTGGTACTTTTACCAACACCATACAGTAATCAGAATATATGGCTGTGAGTTGAATCCTTATAGGCTGCCAAGATATGTCCCTATGAGACTCTTTGCCCTAGAGTACTTTAGGCAGTTTGGGAATGCAGACTTTGTCCATTTCCAAAGTAAAAACAAGAAGGTGCAACTTAAGGTGAGAAATCAACTAGGCCCTTTTCTGTATAATAAAAGGGAGGAAGGATGGAAGGAAGCTGACCTGATCCTAGAGACCCTCAGACTTCAAACCAGCTTCAAATGGGTGCCTTATGACCCTAATCACTTCATTTCCCTTAGAAGGATAAAATACAAATTGGGTGGCTATGCTCATGTGAAACTGCCTCATATTGAGCAGTATGCCAATGCCCTAAGCTGGAAAGAAGGCACCTTAGAAGAGCCAATTGGTAGAGAGCAAATGCTTCAAAGAGAAGCGAGGAATCTTGAAAAGGAGGCTGACTTGGAAACTTGTGGACAGGTTTCTTCCTCCTGTCAAAGGCAAATTGGAGCAGCTGCCTGATCTTCCACAGCCCAGCAGAAAGCAATCAGAATTGCCCAACAGGAAACAAACAAGGATAAAGGCAAGCAGGTGGAGCAGGAACAGCCACCTCCTAGGACAGAGTAGCAAACAGAGCAGCAAACAGAGTAGCAAACAGAACAGTAGGCAGAAAAGGAGGTTGAGCAGCAAGAAGAACATCAAGAAGAGGGGCAGCCTATACAGCAAGAATAAATGGCTAAAGCTCCAACACCTATTGAGCAATAGGCTCAAGAAAATATGCCTTCTGGGCAAGAAAAGACAGTGGAGGCCTCAGTGCTACAAACTCCACAAAAAGAGGAAAAGGGAAAGAAGAGGGATAGAGAGCAAGAGACTCCCCTCACCACGTCCACAAATCAAGGGGAGAAAAGATAGAGATTGAATCCCCTCTCTGAGGAAGAAATGCCTATGGGGCAATTGTTGGGAATGGGCCCACCAAGTATGGAGGCATCAGCCAGTTCCTTTCAGCAGGAACAAGAAAGAGCTCTTGGAGGAGAGGTCAGCTCCTCAAGTCAGCAAAGGAGAGCAGAAACAGGCATCAAACAACAATTTATTGATATCAAGAGGAGAAATGAGCCACTCAGGCTCCAAATTCACAACTAGTTGTTGAAGATGGCCCCTACCAATCAACAAAGGCTTATGTCAGCCTATGACATCACAGAAGGGAAAATGACCATGAGTCATTTCATGCCCACCATGTTGCAGCCACAGTTAGCTGCAGACTATATAAGAACCAACCTGGAGATTCTTGCCAAGGACATCCACCCTATAGATCAAATAGAACTTCACAAACAAACGGGTGAGATGGTCTATGCAACATTGGCAGACAAAACAATGTTGGCTAATAGGTTGGAAAACAGCCTAAACAATACAGCTGCCCAACTTGAGTTGGAGAAAGCATCCTCTCAGGCCAAAGACAACAGGATCAAGTCTTTGGAGGATATAATTATAGATCTTGGGCATGACCCCAAGGATCCAAAGGCCATACAATCGCTGCTGAAGATAAGAGATGTAGACCTTGCAGCCCTAAGAAAGAAGGTGAAGCTCCCAGCAACCATTCATCCCCAAACAGAAGAGGTTGCTCAGTAGAGGCAAAACCAAGAGGTAGCTACATTGCTGGTAGCACTGCACAAACAGCTAGTGCAGACAGAAGGGAAGCTGGAGGACACAGAGGCTGCACTGCAGGCAGCCCTACAACAGAAAGAAGGAGGCCAGACTTCTCAGCCCCCTCCAGAGGTTATAAAACTTGAGGAGCCCCCAAAGACTACTGCTCCTCCCACAGAACAGGCAGCGCCATCAACATCAACAGCAGCACCAACACCAACGTTAGAGCAGGCTCCGAGC
The DNA here is from genome assembly GCA_000404065.3 of Pinus taeda. Lineage (NCBI taxonomy): Eukaryota > Viridiplantae > Streptophyta > Pinopsida > Pinales > Pinaceae > Pinus > Pinus taeda. Next base: position 256,964 of record APFE030267385.1, on the reverse strand, counting down.
CTTGATATGCAGAAATTGATGAGTGAGATCCAGGCCCTCGAAGCCCAGATGACAGAACTGAATGGAGCCAAGGAGAATTTGGCTAAGCTGAATGAGAAATATGACAAATCTAAGCAGAATGTGGCTGAGAAAGGGAGAGAAATAAAAGCCCTCAAAGAGAAGATAAAGGAGTTGGAGAAAGAGCTCACCCTTGACAAAGTGGTGGCTGAGATCAGGATAGTTTTGTGGACCCACATTGGCCAATCAATAACGGATCAGTGGAAATACATTGAGACTATCCATGAGCAAATGGAGCTCATAGGGAAAGCACAAAAGGAAGTCCATAGAGCAAGCGCATCTCTAGGCAGTATGCCTGAGATAGCCAACAGAATGATTAATGTGCTAAATAACCGGACAGGTCCTCAGCTGGAAGCAATTGGAATCTCCAACAGAACAGAAACCATCCAGCTAATAAAGAGGGTCCTCACACTGAAAAGCCTGGTGTAGACACTAGATAGGAGAAGCCAGGACATGCAAACAGAGGTTAACAAGTTCATGGACAAGTTTGCAGCATTACAGGGCAGAGGTCTTCCTAGCTTGCTCAACAGTGCAGGGAAACTTCTATCACATGAGGTTTATGCAAAAAGGGTGAACACATTTGCCACCAATCAGATCAGTCAAGGATCAAGCAGCTCACAGGTAACAGGGCCAGCATCTGGGCAAAGAATTTGTTTTTTATTATGAATGAGATCAGCCATTTGTTTGAAGTGCCTTCGAACTTCTACAAATACACAGAGGCAGATGAGACCTTAGATGCAATTTTGAGGCATCAATTGCCTACACAGGAATGGTGGACCTCAATGATAAAGTTATTATTATAAGAAGGAGGTTTCATCAGAGTTTTGTCATCGAAATATATAAGTCATCATATTCAGAAAGTATGATGCATACACTATGACTGGAAAAAGTGGAATGAGCCAACTCAGCAGGAAGACTCGGCCACCAAAAGCAACAATGACAGCTACAGATAACAGGGCCAAGAAAGCTACAGCATGACAGAATATAAAGACACACCATTCAGCATTAAAGCAGAATGCTCAACCGACTCAGTCTCCTCCAAAGGTCAAGAAAAGTCCTGACAGCATTAAAGACCATTTATCTTACATTTAGAGTAGCAATAACTTTCTTATCTGCTATTTTGTAAAGTTGGTGAGCATAATTAATCTATCAAATGACTCAGCATTCAGATATTTTGTAAAACCTATTGTATATATTCCCCCTCGCACAAACTTTCAAGGGGTTGGTTTCTATTGTTCTCTTATGAAGAAATGAGAACTCGGCTATAATTTCAGAAGGATGATATAAATAAGCTTGGAGTTTTACAGGAATTGTGGCTTACTGGTGCATGCTGTGTTGGAACCACTGAATGCTACAGGATTCTAGTGCTATGGCTCAATATAATAAGTGTTTCTCTATCTCTGTTAATTTTCTATTATTTGTTTTAGCTCATGACTCTCATATGTTGTTCTAAATCTAGGAAAGAAAGAAAAAGAGTAGCTCAGGATTTGTCCATGGAGACACCCTGACCTCAATCTATCTTCGCTATAAATGTTTTCTATAACTTCAGCTGTTTAAATTGGAATTCTTAACTGCTCCAATAAGCCCTGAATATCTCACAGACACTATTTAGTAATTCATTTATGCTACTAAGTAGTAATTGTTGTTCAAATTGGTATCACACTGTCTGTAACTTCACTTCCCATTGTTTCGGTCACTAATCGAAAAATTATATTAAGAATAGCCATCTAGCCTTGCAGGAAAACTTTCTCCATCACTGGCACCAGAACTATCTCACATTTCTGACTCCATATGCCCAATGAATTAGCATCTTCTGCACACTTCATGCCATTCTTACAACAACAGTTCACCAACCAAAGTCTCAAACAGAAAACTAAAACTCTTAACTAGCCTAAAATATTCACAACTCATAACTGAAACTTAAAGAGAGAGCCCTCTCTGATTATAGGTAGGCTAGGACCTATAATCCAAAGCTTGGTTAGTGGTTACCCCGGCCGTATTCCCTTGGGAGTCATAGGGAATAACCTGGGTGTTAACAGAGCAAATCAGTATGCATCACACCCTGTACATTGGGAAGGTGATATGCATCGTACCCTCTGCATTGAGCTTTCAGTATGGTCTAGTTTTGACCATTTATGAGCATTTTTCAGTGGAGAACTTTTGGGAGATGATGTAATCAGTTGACCTTGTTCCTTTAGGTAGTTAGTGAAGCAACACTTTTAGGGACTTAGGAGCCCTCAGTTTATGGACATTTATGATTGGGGTTGAAGTGCTCAGAAATGTCTATAACAATACCCTTTACAAACAACTCTAGCCTTGTTTCTAATAACATCTCCATTTTCATTCAGCTTGCTTTTGAATATCCATTTTGTTCCTATGACATTCTTATCTTTTGGTCTAGGAACCAACTCCCAAGTGTTGATCTTTTCAATCTACTCAAGTTCTTCCTCCATGGCCTTGACCTAACATTTGTCTTTGCATGCCTCTCTTACATTTTGAGGTTCAGTGGAGGAGAGTAATGCTAGATAGCTTGAAGCTTCTGAAATGGTTCTCCTTGTTTGTACACCTGCCTCTTTCTGCCCCAAAATTTGAGTTTCTGGATGATTCTTCTGAATGTGCCTGGATGGAGTCTTTTCTTCTATCCTTATCTGTTCTTCGGGTGCCTCATGGGTTTCTTCTTCATCATGAATCTGATTTGATGTTGAAGGATAGTCCTCATGATCTTCGAAATCTTTAGATTTTACTTGCCTAGGAGTGTTTCCTTCTTCATCAACCACTACATCAATACTTTCAACAATTTTTCCAAGTCTTTTATTGTAACACTTATATGCTTTGCTGTGGGGAGAGTAACCAAGGAGAATGCCTTCATCTGCTCTAGGTTCAAACTTGCCAAGGTTTTCATCAAACTTTTTGATGTAGCATTTGCTTCCAAAAATTTTGAAGTATTTTACTCTGGGAGTCTTACCATACCAAATTTCATGAGGAGTTTGAGTGCTATTTACCTGGACATTTGTCTTGTTGAGAATAGTAACTGCAGCAAATGCGGCTTCACCCCAGAAGGTTGCGGGAGTTCTAGAATCATCAAGCATAGCACGAGCCATTTGTTGAACCGTTCAGTTGATCCTTTCCACTACTCCATTTTGCTGAGGAGTCCTTGCAGTAGAGAATTCCCTTCTTATTCATCTGAGGTAAATTCACCTCCTCAATTAGACCCGAGGCATTTGATTCTGCGATTTGATTCATTTTCAACCAAGGCTTTGAATGCTTTGAACTTATCAAAAGCTTCATCTTTATGCTTCATAAGTCCTATCCAACACATCCTGGAAAATTCTTCAATGAACAACATAAAATATTGTTCTCCTTGAGGTGACCTTTTCCTAGATGGACCACATACATCATTATGGACAAGTTCAAGTGGCCTGCTGGCTGATCCTTCTTTCTCAGGGAAATTAGTTCTGGTTTGCTTACCAAACTTACATGATTTGAATATTGTATTTTCTAGAATTTAGATGTCAGGGAGATCACGAACTACTTGATATTTGCATGCTTTCCTTATCTGAGAGAAGCTTAGATGCCCCAATCTTCTGTGCCATAGCTAGTGTTCATCATTCTTGCTTAGATAGCATTGTTATTGTCCTCCCTTAAGTATGTATAAATTATTTGGAGTTCTTATGCCTTTGATCATTGTTTCTCCTGTATCAAGCTCACGAACAATGCATCCATTTGATTGAAATATTACTTCATTTCCTTGATCACACATTTGACTAACACTTAATAGATTATGTTTTAATCCATCAACATACATAACATTCCCAGCTTTGACCTTTTCTTTCAAAAGAACAGATCCTTTACCTTTTATGAGAGCAGGGGTGTCATTTCCAAATGAGACCTTCCTTTCCTTTTCTAAGGCACTATATGACTGAAGTTTTTCTTTATCACCTTTCATATGTTTCGAGCATCCACTGTCGATGTACCACTAATTTTCCTATCCTTCCACATATAAGGCTATCCCACATCTTTCTGGCTGCTATTATTTCTTTCTCCATGTTTTGGAACTCAATGAAACTTGCTCCTTCTGAGTTGTTTACTGAAACCTACTCCTGCATTCTAAATCTTCATGACCAAAGTTGTTACAAATAGAACATTCTTTTTCACTCTTAAGAGTAGTAAAGTTATTTTAGGTCCTTTTCATGATCCCAGTCATGATGGTCTTGTAGGCAACACATTGAGAAGTTTTGTGACCAAAGTTATGACAAGAGAAACATTGGCCATTGAAGAAATTCCTGCGATTAGCAAACCTACCAACCAAATGATTGTAGTTTCCATTGACATCCATTCTTGAAGCAAATGGAGAATGATTTACCTATGGTTGGTTGTAGCTTCTGTTCATCCTTGAAGTAGATTGCCCCCGATTTACTTGGTAATCTTTGTTCATTCTTGAAGCAAATTGTCCCTGATTTATCTGGTGATCTGCATTATGCTTTTGCTATTGATTGTCGACCTATTCACTTCCCCTTGCTACATCAAGATAACTTTTGGAGGTGGATGGCTTCTGTGCTTGAGATGCTTCTTCAGTATATCCAAGACCTGTCTTGATTAGAGGAGAACGCTGCACTTTGATATTCTCATCTAAAGTTTCAAATCCTTTAGCAAATCTAAGATTAAGAGCTTTTGATTTCTCAATATCTTTTCTAAGCCCCACAATTTCACATTCTAACTTTTTATTGTGTTTTTCTCTTTTAGAAAGTTGGAATGTTAGAGTATCTATAATCATATTCTTTTATTCTAAACAAATTTTAAGTTTAGAAATTTCTTCATAAATACCTTCTTCATCTATAGCATCCATGAAATCATCATCTTCAAAGGCCATCAAAAGTCTATAATCATTACATTGTTCATCTTCATCACTATTTGAAAATCCATCACTGTCTTCATGTGTGTAATAGCTCTTCTTTCTTACATTCTGTTTTCTATTCCATCTAACTGGTTCCTTACCTTTGTCAAGTTTATCTTTATGAGGACACTTGGCAGCATAGTGACCAACTCTTCCACAAGCAAAGCATTTGAAAGTTAGCTTACCTCTGAATCTTCCAGTCCCCCATTGAAGGTTCTTGATGTTAGGATATTCCGACACATAGGAATAGTTAAGTTCAACTTGGTCTAGTATAGAGTTAGGTAAAG
>APFE030267385.1:206190-250605 GCA_000404065.3 Pinus taeda | reverse complement strand
TACTCGTCCTGACCTTTCCTTTGCTGTTGGCCTTGTTGCTCGTTTTATGCAAAACCCCCGTGAAAGTCATTGGAAAGCAGCTAAAAGAATACTTCGTTATGTTCGAGGTAAAGTACAGTTTGGGATTCATTACAGTGCCAAAGCAGCTCCTCTATTAGTTGGTTTCACTGATTCTGATTGGGCTGGTGACCCTGATGATCGGAAGTCTACTTCGGTTATGTCTTCACTCTTGGTTCAGGACCTATTACATGGGCTTGTAAGAAACAGGCTGCCATTTCTCTTTCGTCAGCAGAAGCAGAGTATCGTGGTGCCGTGGAAGCTAGTAAGGGAGCCTTGTGGCTTCGTCAGATCCTATCAGAATTTGGCTTTGAGTAGCAGCATCCGACTACACTTTGGTGTGATAATCAAAGTGCCATTCAGCTTTGCAAACACATTGAACTTCACATGCACTTCATCAGAAAGCTCATTCATGACCATGTTCTTGAAGTGCAATATTGTTCAACAGATGATCAGGTTGCAGAAATCTTCACAAAGGCTCTCACAGAGGAGAAGTTCACTAAACTTCGATATATGCTTGGAGTTCAGGAAGTTGTCACTAAGGGGGGATAGGCTCTAGTGCCTCCTTCCTTCTCCTATTGTGTCATATTTGTAAATCCTTCAATCCTATCCCAAGTTGTTCTTAAGGGGGGATGTTAGGATATTCCGACACATAGGAATTAGTTAAGTTCAACTTGGTCTAGTATAGAGTTAGGTATAGAGTTAGGTAAAGTGTGTTTCTTTACCGTTGTACATTTTGTAACTTACAATCCGACGGTCACGATATGTAGTGATCCGACGGTTCATTCTCTCCTCGGTATTACCGACCACTTGATCCGTGGCTTGACACCCGATTGGTCCATGAATTCTATTTAAAGCGCATGGAGGGTCATTTGTAGGTTAACCGTGCATGAGAGAAGCTTATGTAAATTTTCATTCTTTTATTAATAAATTGCCTGTAGTAGCCACGTTGGCGGAGGCCGTGGACTGTTTCCCTCTCTGAGGGTTTTAACCACGTCAAAATACTGGTGTATTTATCTGTGATCTGTTTGTGAGCGGTGTCCTTCTGGTGTTCTGTCTGAGGAACTTACCCTGTAAATTCCTACACTTGACAAAGTTTGATTCTTCCTCTTCTTCTGACATATTCCCTGACTCATTGTAATCTCCTTTTCCTGAGGCTTTGAATGTGGTTTCTCTCTTGTCCGATGGCCCTCCCTTTTTCATTTCGTAAGCAGTTAGGATTTCGTGCAGCTGTGAAAAGGTAATGCTCTGTAGATTATGCTTTTCTTCTATGGTAGAAACTTTTGAATCAAACTTAGAAGACAAAGATCTTAGCACCTTTTCAACCAAAGTAACTTCTTTTATTTCTTCACCCAAAATTTTCATACAATTAACAATCTCATCTATACGTAAGAAATAATTAGCCACACTTTCATCATTGTGCATTCTGAGATTTTCATACTAAATTATGAGAGTTTGTAGTTTTGCCCGTTTTACTTGATTATCTCCTTCATAGCTCAGAACGATCTTGTCCCATATTTCTTTTGTGGTTTTGAGCTACATAACCTTGATGAATTCTAATTGAGATAGACTCCCTAATAGAGTATTGACAGCCTTTGCATTTGTTTCATACTGCTTCTTACCTGCTGTATTTGTAGGAGTTGCTGATGGAAAGGTGTAACCTGTTTCCACAATATCCCAAACTTCTGTACCGAGAGATTGAAGATAGGCTGTGATTCTTATCTTCCAATAGACGAAGTTGCTCCCATCGAAAATTGGTGGCCTGATTGCCACCTCCTTTTCGTAGTTGCTCATGATGATAGAGCTTCCTTCAAGCTATCAAGCTTCTTCTGAAGAACCTGCTCTGATACCAATTGTTGGAAATAATACTGAGAGGGGGGGGGGGGGGTGAATCAGTATTATTAAGCCAAATTCTTTTTCAATTCATACAAAGATTTGTATACGCTAATTCAACTAGTGAAAACAACCTGTATACGCAACTTTGGTTAATGAAACTTGCGTATAACTTGCAGAGTTATAATTTAATTTATTCTTCAGATGTTGATCATTAATCTGTGTGTCAAAACCATATAAGCAGTAACCAGGAACAGAAAAATAGCGAAAACAGTCACACAAACGAACACAAGATATAAGGTGGAAACCCAATGTGGGTGAAAACCACCTGCTGCAATTCATCTCTATCTTCTTTCAATTAGAAACTTCTTTTTACAATCTTTCAGTACTGGTGCAGTCTTATACCAGTATGCAGGCTGCTACCTGTAGAAGGCTACTACCTTCTCTCATTCTCCAGCTTCTTCTGGAAGGGAGCTACCACCCCCTTAGCTCTTGTACTAGCTGATGTACTAGTACGTAGGTGCTGACCTACAAAAAGCTGCAACCTTCTCTTTCTTTCAGGGACCACGTTTCATAAATTTTCAGACTGGATCCATCAATCAAACATCATGAAAACAATAACTGTAACCAGACACCAATCCTAAACCTAGAATACTGCAGCATTAACAGAAGTGTCTAAAACAGATTTCATGAGACGTACGCTACTTCCATATGCAGAAACCTAGGCCCATACGTAGCTGTATCAAGGCCAACCAAGATATACACCGTCTTCACTTGCTGAACCTACGTGTATATGCACTTATGCTGCGTCGAACCTGCGTACAGATGTATAAAAGATAATTTACCCTTTTACTTAATCAGACATCAATTATACCCATATTATCAGATTTATAGATCTAATCATGCGCCAATTATAACAGATCAAAAACACACAATGATACTACTACTCAAGCCTTAAGATCTTGACCCATCAATAGAGCTTATCTATATTGTAACGCTCAGGTTCCTCCTTGATTCAAATCTAGCTACACATCACAAACCAATCACCAGTATTCCAGGTCTTACTCCTCTTAAGATATTCAACACTTGAGTTAATCACCTTTCCAAATGATCTCCTTTCCTTTTTATAGTCTTAGGCCTTACTCAAACCATGGTCCAAAACCATTGAGAACCAATACTAGGGACCCAATACTTGGGTTCAACACTTTGGATGCAATACCAAGGACCAAAACCATAGGTTCAAATATGTCAGACTAAATACCATGGACCAATCATAAATTTTCCCACATGTATGTGCTTTTCTTTGCATGAAAGTGCGTGCATACATATACGCACCTTTTGATCAGTAATCCCACGTGTATATGCGACTTTGTTACGAGTAACCTGCGTATACCTCATTTTCTTTCATTCTGAGAGCCTAAACTGTGATCTACCATTTGAATGAGTTGCCATCAAGGACAACACCTATGTCATAGAGCCAAACCTGTGCCATAATGCCAACAGATCCTATATTTTTTATGGTCATAGATCTCTATTCTTTGATGGTATTATGCTGCTTTGACTCTACAGGTGTTCTTTGAAGCGGGACAAGTAAGGAAGGAGTGGCAAAGATTTGTCAAAGGGGAGAGGAAACAAGCAAGGAGCCAAGTGAAAGAATGAGGTTGGTACTCTCTGCTTCTCTCTCATCTATTTCTCATAAAGGAAAACACAAGTGACTTTAGTTTGTTTGTTTCTAAGATAGCTACCCATCTTAGTGGGACTAGCAGCTCTGAATGGACACTAGTTTTCCCAATAACAATCTTACAATGAATAAAATTATGGATACTACCCGAATCAATCAATACTATTACCATTTTCTTCTTGATTTGTCCTTCTATCTTGAGAGTTTGAGGAGTGGTAATTCCTGCCAATGCATTACAAGATATGGTCAAATTCATTTCTTCCTTGTTTGGGGTTGGTTCTTGGTGTATATCCTCTCCTTTTGAATTTTCTTGTTCCTTTTATTCCTCCTCTTCAAAATCTATGTAAAATAATTTCTTCTCAGAACACTTATGACCTTTAGTGTATTTGCTATCACAATTATAACAAAGCCCTTTTGCTATTTTTTCTTCCAATTGTTGTGGTGTCAAACTTGTAGTTTGTGGAAGTTTAGGAGCAACACATCTATCTTTGTATTTGTGAGTGGTAGACTTCCTTGTTGCCATAATTTTTCTTTCAAGTTTTCTTGGCACCCTGAATGCCTTTTCCAATGAATCGGGTTCTCAATGGTGAACCTCGTGTTAGATGTTATCCTTTAAATTCCCTATGAAGGAATCAATCCTACGCTCCTCTAGAATATCATTTAACCTTATATTCGATTTTTCAAAGTCCTCAATGTGCTCCGTCATTGAACCCTTTTGTTTCAATTAGCTAAAGAAGGTGTTTCTCTTTGTATCCTCAGAATGTGCTATCGTTTTTCTGTAAACATTAACCAAGTGACAAGTAGTGTACAAGAACAAATTCATCGATACCATACAAATTGATTTTGTTCTAAATATGAAGATGCAATGTGTACCTTTTGTGTGTTCGACATATCATGTAGATCAAAGAATTTCTCCATGTGTAGTATCAATGTCACAGGATCCTTGCCATCAAACTTCCTCATATCAATATTTGGAATGTGGTTAGTCTTCAACCCACTATGTGAGTCTCTAAAAACATAATTTGTAACTTGTCACCACTAGGAAGCATTTCTTGTACCAATTTTGTCAAACCATCCTTCAAACCTTCCATCTTAACATTCAACATTTCTTCCATGTCATATTTCAAACTATCTATCTTAGCTTCCAGTTGATTTTTTGTTACTCTTTTTGAGAGTGATATTTGTTGCACTTGTTCTCACAATTTTGATATATGATGTTGCATTTCTTCCTCTTCTTCATGTGTCATAGAAGATATTTTTGGTTTCTTACTAGGTGTGTCCATTTTTTATTTCAAGGAATTATGAAATAAAGCAATTATTTCTATGCTTCACAATGTCCTTTAAACCACTTCAAGCTAAATTTTCAAACAAAAGTTATGCAAAATTTAAAAAATACATACCTTTTTCTTGATTTTTAGGAGCTAGATATTGCAGCTGTTGTATCTCTATAATTGTGAATCTCCAAGATCTAAAATGTTTTCATGTAGAATCCCTTTGAGTCTTATTTCCATCCTAACAAGTGAAAACAAGATTGGATTCTTCAAGAAATCATTATTCCCAATATCCACGGTGACCTGATTATAAACTAGCTCAGTAGAGAGAACTTGTATAGAGTTCCACGTATCACTTTTTCAACCTTCATCCCTAAAAAGAATACCCAAAAAACTACATTTCGTTCTATTTCCATCACATTTTACAAAATTCAAATCTGATGCTCAGAAAGAAAGTTATGACGAATTTTCCTAGGTCACTTGTTTGATATGGAATTTTGGAGCTTGCAAAAATCCTAACTTCCTCAAATCATATCTCCGAAAATATAGTGAGACAAGCTCTAAAATTCATACATGAAGTTCACCAAGATTTCGACTCAAATTGGCTGCAATTTCAACTTTTGAAGCTTCGTAGAAAAAGAAATGATGGCAAAAATTCCACAATGGCCTATTTGAAGCATTGAAAGCCTAGAATCTAGAGCTCTGATACCAAATGTTATGAAACCAACTCACAAATAAATAGATTGACAACTTAAAAATTATCATGTTTGAAGGGGAAACCTCATTTAGATTACATAAATGAACAATTATTGGATGATACAAATGAAAAAACCTTCTTTATATAATATATATATATATATTATATATATATATATATATATTAATATGAGTCATGTGCCTCCAAATTACACATAAATTAAAGCCCATCTAACCTTTCTTAGGCACATGAAGGATATATTAAACCTATCCTTATACACTTGATAATTTATTTTAGCTTTAATATGTTCATTAGGAAGGTTTATGGATAATTTCATATTTGTGCCTAATATTATTTATTTTTGTACAATATTTTGCGAATATTGGGCAGATTATGGAGATTTTGAGGAGATAATTTAAGGACTTGCTCCCTACTATAGGAGGTTCAATATTGGATAATAATTGAACAAGATATTCTGAATTTATTGCACATAATCTAGAGCTCCAATGCTTGAGAAAATATAGGAATGTGTTCCATGTCATCTAATGCAAATTCCTAGTGTTGGGAACCAGATCCGCTATTGGAGGGATTTTGACAAAGAAAGCTTCCTCCTTTCATTGGGAATGTTTCCTAATCATTTTGTATAAGTACCAAGTCAAATTTTCCTGTACGGGTTGGTTTTTCTCAGTCTTCTTATGGAGAAAACTTGTATTTTTGCAGCTCCAATTTCATTTCTTGCAGGCATGTAATTGTATTGATGGAAATAACGAAGATTGGTACTATTTTCGCCTTCTAAATCTTGGTCTCCTTCATAGGATTCTGAGTTTATTTGGGCTTGGCCACCCCAAGAGCTTCAGAGCCCTTTTTATATAAGTTATTTTTTCTTCTTTTCACTTCTTATTCACATGCATCTCTTGTTCTTGTCCTTTTCTATTTCTACATTTACTATTGGTGATTTATTGTTGTAGGACTGGGTTAAATGGTTGAATTAAGTTCTTTTGTAGGATCAAAATAATTATTTTATCCTTTGAACAGATTTTTAGGGTCATATTAATAATTTATCTAGTTGGATTACTTTTCTTATTCCCAAATCTAAATTTCTGGAAGTCCCTTGTGGCAAATAATAGTAAATTTATGCTATTTTTTAGAACATGCTAACAAGCTTCAATCGAGTTGATTCCACTTGAGTTAGATTAAAAAAAAATTATAGTTAATAAAAAAATACCCCATTGCATTCTTACTTTATTAAGTTATGAATTTGATAGATTAACTAGCTCACTAGTTCTCAAATTTCTAGATTTTAGACTAGTCATTTTCTGCGATTTTTTTACATGTATTAACAAGGGTATTTTTGAGTGATTCCACCTAGAATGGAGACCTAAGACATCCTAGTCAATAAAAAAAAATTGTCCCATCCAATTTGGATTTGATTTTCTTGGTCATTCGGTGAATTATATATTCATATAGAAAACCTTTTTCATGTACCATATTTCTATAACGCTCTTCCAACATGCATATACTTGCCCAGATTTGCTCAAAAATGTTGCTTTTTGTCCCGTTAGGTTTGAATCGTGACCCCTAGGCTCTAAATAAATTTTTGAGGAGGAATAAAAACCACTTAGGAATTTCATTTTTACCCGTGCAAAACATATCAATGAATTGGGTTAATGGACAAATTTATGAATTGGATAATACAATATTGATTTTCTTGATTGCCACATCCAATGAACTCTGTCAATGGATCTAAAATAGTTAAAATATAATGATTGATATTTATTTAACGATCTTTAATTTATGCAATCAGAATATTTTTTCCATCCTGGTATTTTCTTTCTTGCAATAGGTTAATGTTTCCATTTCGAGCATTTCCATTTTTGCAATTAGTTAGGATTTCATTTCATTACATGCACTCCATTACATCATGGCAACAAAGGAAGCACACTTTGTATGCTACACATATAGTGTTGATACCTCTTAAGTTTATATGAACCCTGGGTTGATAATTAAAGTTGGTATCCTTGGGAGTTGCAACATTCTTGTTGCAATACTGAGGCTCATCACTTTTTGACATTGTTGTCAGGGAGGTGTCAAAGTGTGCATTATTTTCTTCCCTGGATGATTCATTTATTTTTAATTTATGAAAAAACAAAAAAAATCATTAGAAACATTTCATTTAAAGAACAGAAAATTGCATTGCATTAGTATTCTTCAGAAAAAATAAAAATAAAAAATTACTTCACCAACACCAACACCCCCCCCCCCCCTTGATCACGTGGTGCAGTAAGAGCCACATCACCATTCATTTTTGTAGGTAAAAGAAGAAGAGGTGACACAAAAGGTAGGAGAAATGGATGGAGATGTTGACAATGAAGAAGATACTCTTGGATTTCTCATTCAAGATATGGATGTCAGTATGAAGAACATTCCTCCATCTTTCCTTCTCAACTTCCATGGTATGAGGTGAGAGGATCCGAAAACCTTTCTCTTTGAATTTGAAATTGTTTGTAGATTTTATGGTTACTTCTTAAAAAATAAAAAATTTAGATTGTTTATGGAAACATTGAATGATAGAGCTTTTAAATGGTTCATGAGTTTAGGGAATAATTCAATAAGGTCATGGAATGATATGCAAAAGATATTTCTAGAAAAATATAAATACCATGATCTTAAGGAAGAAGTATTTAGAATTAATCAAATAGAATATGAGAGCCTTGAGGATCTAATATAGATGTTCATATATAATGTTAAGAGGGAAAAACTACATCATTTAGAATCTAACATAGTAAAACCCCTCTTATTTAGAACAATTAGGGATGAATGGATTGATCTCCTTGATCTTATCAGTAGAGGTGATGTATACTAATTAGCATTTGAAGAAATTTGTGAAGCATGAAAACACATATCAAGAGGAAAGGAAAGAGTAAGCCAATCAACATCAAGGTCGATAAGTCAAGCTAAACTTGGAAATTTGCTTGAGAACTTTAAAACATAAATTCTTAGCAATCTAAGTGAACAAGAAAAAATGTTAAGAATAAAAAATGAGAAAAAATAATATGTTGACATTTGTGTGGTCCATGTAGAATCACATGATGTTAAATATTTCCCCTCATTACCAAGGTTTAAGGAAGTTTACTAAGAGGACAATGGACCAAGTCAATTGCCAATGCAACTATGTTATGTAGCTCCAAGAGGACCATGGCAACTTATTCAACCTGAAATGATGCAAGAGCCTAATTCACAATTTCAAACTTATGCACATTCATCTCAAAATAATTAGAACACAACCTTTACTTGGAAACCTTGGCCATCTCAACCCCAAAATCAATCTTGGCAACAAGTTTGGCAAGGAACTTATGAGAGTCATCCAAAATATCCTGAATATTTTCCTCAATATCCTCCATACCCAAATCCATTCTATCCCTACCATTCACCTCCACTACAACCACAGCCCCAACCACATACATCTCAAAGATCCATTCCCACTTAACTACCTATACCACCATTTCCAAACCCACGCAAGGAAGTAGCTCAGCCCACTTACAATGTTGAGGCATAACACTTCCAAACATCTCCTCTTGATCTTAATGGTATTCATCTTAACTCAAGAAGAGAATTACAAAAAAGAGACTCTCTTGATGTCATTGGATGAAAACACTAAAAAAAGAAGATTTAAATGAGAATACCAAAGAATCATGGGCTACACTTGATGAAGAGAAAACATAAAAAATTAGAGATTAAGAAAGTTCCCTCATGTTTACCATCAGATCCTCCATGTGCTCAAGAAAATAATAAGCAAAAAGAAGAATATTTGAACTTCATGGAAGAAGAAGACATCCAAGATGGTCCAAATCAATAAGTGGACCAGGGGCACAAAACTATATTGAAATATGGTTCTAGATAATAATTAATTTACATCCACACACTCTTCTTCAACAATTCCTGATGTCATCTCAATCAAAGCATTTGGTCTCTGAAATTCAGGTACATGTCAAAGCATATATTTCAAGCCTACACATCAGTTTATCTGTCATATTGATGTGCGCATGACTCCATTGGAAGTATTCTTATACTTGAAAGAGATTTTGTTATTCAAATAAAGTATGACATAAAAAAATAGAAAATGGAAAATAAGAGATAAAAATAAAATCTCAGGTGAAAACCTTCTTTCAGGCACCTGATATTGTCTCATTGATTTAAAACCTCCATGAGGTGGTCAATGGGTTGGGAAAAAAGAGAAAAAGAGAAAAAGAAAAAATCATAGGTGAAAACTTCCTTTGCGGAGCCTAGGAAGACCTATGAGTTGAAAACCTCATTGAAGCAGTTAGTAGGCCTAGAAGAAAAAAAGGAAAAAAACAATAAAAAATCTTTGATCCATGAATCTTTCTCTCATGAATGCAGGTGCTCTCCAACCTCTGCAAGAAACAAAAAAAATTTAGCCACCAAAAGAAAAGTTGATCAAAAGCCTAGTCAAAGGAAGTCAAACTTGCACTTTCTCCTCCTTTGCTCAGATGCTACAGAAGGACCAAGGCCATGCCAATCCATCACCCTCATC
The DNA here is from genome assembly GCA_000404065.3 of Pinus taeda. Lineage (NCBI taxonomy): Eukaryota > Viridiplantae > Streptophyta > Pinopsida > Pinales > Pinaceae > Pinus > Pinus taeda. The sequence goes on along the minus strand of APFE030267385.1, from coordinate 240,514 downwards.
TATTTACACCATCCACTCGATATTTCCAAGATTTTATCACTCATTTTCCTTGTTGTCCTAAAATGCTACAGGAAGGCTATGTTTTGCTACACAAAGTAAAAATACGCAGAGCAAAAAATGATTTTTGGTATATCTTGAAAATTGTGCATCCATTTGCCAAGTTGTTTTAGGGGGAGATGCATATGGATGATAGTATAATGTCCAAACAATTTCAGCAAATTTCGGTTCACACGTTTCAAGAAATTAAGCTCCATCACCTACAAACATTTTTAAATTTTCTTGATATTCATGCATCCATTTGCCAAGTTGTTTCACAAGGAGATGCATATGGATGATGGTAACATGTGCAAGCAATTTCAGCAAATTTGAGTGCACAGTTTTTGAGAAATCGACACCCATCACCTACATCCATTTTTTTATTTTTCTCGAGATTCGTGCATCCATTGGAAATTATGGTTTTGTGGGGAGGTGCATAAGGATGGTGGCAACCTGATCACAAAATTTCATGTCAATCCATTATACCATCTCGAAGATATGGGAAAAACAAGTTTACTATAAGTTTGCTATAGGATGTCCTGAACTGCTATAAGAAGTTGGATGAGGGGTTCTGGAGGAAAAAAATGGTGAGATGAAGTGTTGGAATGGTGTATGATAGTTGTAAAAAGTTTGGAGAAGTTGAACATCACCCATGGCCAAGCCAAACACTCCAAGAAGGTCAGACTTGACTAAGACAACATTCTCATATTAACTAGAAGACATAGGTTTAGAATGTGGGCTGACATCCATCAACTTGAACAATAAGAGATTGAATACCAGAAAGAGGCTTGCACACAAAAAATATTACATCAGTCAGAAAAGCATCATGCTATGAAGACCTATGCATCAAAAAACAAAGGAAGTCAACACATTTGAAATCATCATGTTATGAAGCTCAACAACAACATTTTAGCCAAGGATGTGAAGCAGCAATAAAAACAACAAAAAAAACCTACGAGACCTCTAGATTTAAGGCTATCAGCAATTTGACCTCCAATAGATTATCACATGTTGCTTCAAGATCATTAGCATCAGCTTCACGGCCACAAAAGGAAACTTCAACATTCATATTAGCAACCTCAATATCACCAGCAAAAACACATCAAGGATAAGGCTCACGTATGCAATCCTTTAAAAATTTCTTACAAACTTATTTTACCTTGAAAAACATTGCAAGTGTATGAAGGACAAGGTTTTTATAGCCAATATTAGTCGTAGATCAACCTTGGGCTTATCTAGAAATTAACTTCACTTTTCCACCACGACACCCGCATATGGGGCAGAGGACAAGAGAAAAGTGAAAAGGACTTGAGAAAGTGGGTTGTAATCATTTAGTCATGATCGAAGGTGAGGATTGTGAAGGGGTAGTTGAGGGCCAACCCAATTAACTCAAGGCACTTTGATTTTATTTTGCATGCAATAAAAAATAGAGAAAATCTTAAAAAAAGAGAAAAAATGAAAAGAAAAATGAAAAAAAAGAAAAAAAGAAAAAGTGGACCCACTACCTCTCGGCATGCAAAATTTAGTTTCTACAGGGTTCAAGCTATGTGCAACTCATTATAGTTGAAGAACCACTTGAGGGAAAGAACCAACCTCAACCTACAGTAGGGCTTCCTTGTGAAACTGAGATAGAAAAATGTAGTAGCAATAAGAGAAGTGGAAAGAACATCAAATAGACCAGAAAACAAAGCATGAAACATGTTAGCATACATGAAGAACAACAAGGTGATCAGGATGAATAGGTTGCTCAAAATATGAATAACAATTTCAGCAGGGTGTATGATGGGCCTCCAAATTAGACATAAACTAAGGCCAATCTAACCTTTCTTAGGCATATGAAGGCTATATTAAACCTCTCCTTCTAAAATTAATAATGTTTTTTTAGTTTTAATACGTTCATTAGGAAGGTTTATGGATAATTGCATATTTGTGCCTAATATTACTTATTTTTGTATAATATTGTGAGAAAATTAAGCAGATTATGGAGATTTAGAGGAGGATATAATTTAGGGACTTGCTCCTTAGTACAGGAGGATCAATATTGAATAGTAAATCAACAAGATATTATGAAATTATTGTATAGATTTTGGAGCTCCAACGATTGAGAAAAACTAGGAATGTGATCCCTATCATTTAATGCAAATTCCTAGTGTTGGGAACAAGATCCACTATTGGAGGTATTTTGGAGGGGATATTTTCCTCCTTTCATGGGTAATATTTCCTAATAATTTTCTATAAGTACCAAATCAGATTTTAATCTAGGGGTTGGCTTTTCTTATTCCTCTTGTGGAGAAAACTTGTATTTTTGCAGATTCGTTTTCACTTCTTGCATGGATGTAATAGTATTCATGGAAATAATGAAGCATGGTACCATTTTCACCTTCTAAATCTTGGTCTCCTTCATATGGCTATGAGTTTCCTTGGGCTTAGCCATCCCAAGAGCCTCAGAGCCCTTTTGTATAAGTTGCATTTCTTCTTTTCACTTCTTATTCACATGCATCTCTTCTTCTTGTCTTTTTCTATTTCTGCATTTAGTATTGATGATTTCTTGTTGTAGAATTGTGTTAAATGGTTGAAGTAAGTTATTTTGCAAGGTAAAAAGCATGATTTCATCGTTTTAACATCTTTGGAAGGTCATAGTAATCACTGAGCTACTTGGATTAGTTTGCTTATTCCCAAATCTAAATTCCTGGAAGTCCCTTGTGGCAAATAGTAGTAAATTTCTGCTACTTTTTATAACATGCAAATCAGCTTGAATCAAGTTGATTTCATTTTCATTATATCAAAAAAAAAATCCAATTAATAACAAAACTTACCCCATTTTATTCTTACTTGATGAAGTTAGGCATTTGATAGGTTAACTAGGTCACTAGTTCTCAAATTTCTAGATTTTAGACTAGTAATTTTCTATTATTTTCTAGGATGTGTTAACATGGATATTTTTGAGTGATTCCACTTAAAATGGAGACCTAAGGCATCCTCATAAATAAATAAAAAATTCCCATTCAATTTGGTTTGATTTTCTTCGTCATTCAGCGAATTACATCTTCGTGTAGAAAAGATGTTTCCTGTAGCACGCTTCGAGCATGTATTTACTTGCCCAAATTTTCTCAAAAATGTTGGTGTTTGTCCCTTAGGGTTGAACCATGACCCATAGGCTCTAAATAAATCATTTAAGAGGAATAAACACCACTTAGAACTTTCTTTTTTACCCATGCAAAACATATCAGCGAATTGTGTAAATGGACAAATTTATGAATTGGGTAATACAATAATGATTTCCCTGATTATCACATGCAATGAACTCTATCAATGGATCTAAACTCTTTGAAATTTAATGATTGATATTTATTTGATCTTCACTTTATGCAATTAGAATATTTTTTCTTTCCTTGTTTTTTCCTTTGTTGCAATAGGTTAAGGTTTCCATTTCAAGCACTTCCATTCTGCAACTAGTTAGGAATTGATTTCATTACATGCACTCCATTACATCATCATGACAAAGGAATGACACATTGTATGTTGCACATATAGTGCCAATACCTCTTAAGTTTGTACGAACCCCGGGTCGATAATCTAATTTGGTATCCTTGGGAGTTGTAGCATTCTTGTTGCAATATTGAGGCTCATCAAGGAGTCTAAGGGGTCACAATATAATCAGAGCCTACATAACACTAATAATGCAAGGGCATAAAAATTACAATAGTGGGCTTATGCCCACAGGGCTTTGGATTGACGGTGAATGGGTGCACTGTTAAGGCACTCCTTGGGATAGGTCACCGATTAAAATCGCCCGTGGGTGCTTAGGTAGTATTATATAGAAAAAAAACAATAGTGAGCTTATATGTGGCACAATAATAACAATATAGGGACTACATGGGCACAAAAATAACAATAAGGGGCTACACTAGTATTATAGGGACCACTAGAAGGGCCTTCTATCACTATTTTCAAACATTAGTCAATATAGTCAAACAAAGTCAACATTTATAATCATTGTTTAAATAACTAACCATGATAAAACTTGGTAAACACTATGTTTACCATATGTAACAATAGTCAACCTTCTTCACTCATAATCATCACCATCTAATGTAACTCAACCATATATAATTATAGTCAACAATGTTTCATCAAAGTCAAACATTGTCAACCTTAGTCATCTAAGGTCATCCTTGGTCAGTCATAATAAATATTTAAAAATGTTTAATAATAACAATAATATCATTAATAAGGTTGAAAAATGATAATAATAATAACAACGATATTGTTTGATAGTCAACACTCCTCAACTTTGGTCAAACATAATCACCTATCATTATTATTTATTAATATTAATAGTCAAACATAACCAACAACATTAGATAATATAGCCAAACAAAGTCAACCTCAATATTCATTGTTTAAATAGTTTACCATGATCAAACTTGGTCAACCTTATGTTTACCTTATTTTTACTATTAGAATAAACTATATGGTTCTAGTATTGGGGTTTTTATATTAGGGTTTTAATATTAGGGTTTTAATAATCAAACATGTTGTGATGTTAAAATTGCATAGAAATCTATCCAAAGTCACATTGTTACAAACATAGACGCAATGTAATAACCCTAGTCATAATGTTACATTGCATTGCAATTAAATGTCGCCTTGTGACATTACAAAATTAGTCAACCACATTTACTAATGTTTATGAGTATGTTTGACTATGTTTGACTGTCAACACTCCTCATCTTTGCTCAAACATAATATCCTATCACTATTATTGACAAATATTTTAGTCAAACATAGTCAACCACATTAGCGAACATCATCAAACAAAGTCAACCTTGAAAGCCATTATTTAAATAGTTGACCAGGATGATAATATAATATTGGGTTTATAATATAATGTTTTTAATATGAGGGTTTGTAATATTAATTTTTTGTTGTTAGGGCTTATAATATTAGGTTTAATATTAAGGTTTATAACATTGGGTTTAATGTTTGTCACATTATGACAAACATTATCGCAATGTGACAATCATTATCACAATGTCACATTACGTTACAATTTATTCAACAACACATTGTGAATTCACAAAATTATGGTTTAATATTGGGTTTAATATTGTATTTTATAATGTTTTGGTGTAATATGGAGTTTAGTATTAGGATTTATAATATTACGGTTTACTATTGGGGTTTATAATATTGGGTTTAATATTGCATTTATGGTTTATAATATTAGGTTTGATATTAGGTTTTGGTATTTGGTTTAAAATATTTGACATAATATTATAGTTCAATATTATGTTATAATATTAAGGTTTATAATATCAAGGTCTAATATTGGGTTTAGTATTAGGGTTTTTAATTTTAGGTTTAATAATATGGCTTATAATACTGGGTTTAATATTAGTGCTTTAATGATATTAACATTCAAATGCACACATCTCAACAAAGTGATCATTTGTCTTCTCTTGACCAGTGATAAACTAAGATGTATCTTCGAGCTATGGATCATTGTTCCTTAGAAGAATAAAAATATACGGTTATAGGAACAAAATATTAAGGTTAAAAACTAGTATTTCAAATTTAATTGGACCTTAGCCACTTAGTTGAATACTTAATTATATTAAAACCATAATATAACAATGTAAACTTTGAAACAAGAACTATAAACTCAAAATGGGAACTCTGGCCCAAAAACCCCGAAAAAACATGAAAAACAGTGCTAAAAACGAAACGTGTGTCTACTAGAACGATGGGTTTTCTTCTAGGGTCAATTTTGAACATGTTTTAAAAATGGCAGTGAAAACAATTTTTTTCTGGAAAAATTGCACAAAAAACACCTTGAAAATGAAAAGTATTGATAGTGGAATGATGGGTTTTTTTTAGTGTCAATTTCCAACATTTTTAAAAAATGCCAGTAAAATCAAATTTAAAATTCAAAATTTCGATTTAATTTTTTTTAAGATTGTGTTATATATATATATATATTATTATATATATATTATATATATATATATATAATATATATAATATATATATATATATATATAATATATTATAGATATATAGATATAGATATAGATATATATATATATATTTTCCCCTGGAAAAATCCGTAACTTTTCATTAGATAGAAAAATTACATATTATAGATGTTGTTGCATATGCTGTAAGGAGTCACTATGGACTATATACATAATAACTTGCTATGAACTATTTCAGAAACACCACGCAGAGCGATCTGCTATAGACTGCTGTGAAATAGCCTGTAATATTTATAATTTGTTCTGTACATAAGCCATGCAGGGCCCTTTCAAAAAAAAATCCCTGAAAGTTCCAAAAAATATTATGTGTTTTTTCAAAAAAATTGCATAAAACCACATAAATTGATCAAGGACCAATGTCCCTCCGATATTGTGGATCTATATATGGCCGGTGATAATACTGATATTCATTGGTATCTCTCTACTCGATTATCACCCATTCGCCTCTGGGCAATAGCGCGGCCTCGGATAATTTATCAGCATCGCCGTTATGCTCCCTGTAGATATGAGTACAAGAGATATTGTTAAATTCTGCCTTGAAAATATTTACTTCATTTAAAATGTTGCTGAGTGTGTGTATGTGACAAGAAGCAATGCCATTGAACCAATTTATGATGATCTTTGAGTCCCAAAATATATTTAATATGTTGCACTGGTGTCCCAAGGAGAAATGCAATAAGTGGCGCAAGGTAATGAGCTCACCATAATTATTGGTTCCTGCTCCCAAACCCATCTTGACCTTATAGAAGTGTTGTTCACTGATATACAGGATGAAACCACCTCCACAACCCTGTTGGTTTGCAGCTCCATCAGAGAATGCCCATGGAGTATTTTTGTCTATACAGGGAGGTGGATGTGTATGACGCTCTTTAGGAGGCGGAGGGTCAGGTAGTTCCTTGAAGGCAGAGATAATGTTTGCCTCAATGTGAGGCCAATGTGCTGGTCTGTTATCGAAAATGAGACGGTTTCGAGCCTTCCATATATACCAACTGACAAGCAAGGGGAGGTTCTGAAGGTTTGATCCCTTATGTCTATTGGTCCATTCCTCCCATGCACTACCCAGATCATTTCCTTCCCATTTCCCTGTGAATCAGATAGTGGTAGATAAGGCGTTCCAAAGGGAGAGTATGACATTACATCGCAAAAATAGGTGGTCTGTGGATTCAGATTCACATTTGCACAGAAAGCACCAGGTAGGCCCATGAAATGCTCTGTGAGTTAAGTGTTCCCCCATGGGCACCTTGTCTCTCAGAATGCACCAGAAGAATAATTTGGTTTGCGATGGGGCTGAGAGTTTCCATATGTTTCTCCACCAGTTTATAATCTTATCTGGTCCCTTATGAATATTTAAAGAAATGTATCCAAATTTTGGAGAATATATGCCATTCTCAGCCAGGCACCATTCTAATTCATCAGGTCCCTCCTTGATCCTGATGTGAGATTTGGATAGCACTGATATACACTCATGCCATTCCAGGTGCCATCTAGGAGGTAGGCCAAGTAGGCAAGCCGATTTACACGCTTGTGCAAAAATCCCTGTATTCTGTTGATCAACAATATGTGAGAAAACCCTCATCTCATGGGAGTGGAGATGCGCGATGAGGTCTTGTGAGAGTAGGTGCCTTCCTCCGCTTCCAATCCATGGGTCCATTCCAATCTGATCCAGGGAGCCATCGTTTATCCTCCACACCAGATTGTCTCTTATATGGGGTAGGGAGTGAATCAATGCCTTCCACACTGTTGAGATGCCTATCCTTGGCCAACTAGGCATTCTAACCCAATCCATCAAATGTTGTGGCCAAATGTATTTTTGGTAAGAGATATGAGTCCAAAGATTCTGACTAGTTAATAGGGTCCAGCCCATTTTAGCAGCAAGGGCTTGCACAAATAGGGGAAGATCTTTTAATCCCCAGCCCCGCCATTTCTTTGGCTTCGCTATCTTTTGCCAGCTGATCCAGGCAAATACATTTTTGTCTTGATTCCCAGCCCAAAGGTACCTGTTGCAAAGTTGCTGCAATCGAGATAGGATGTTCCTGTGTATCCATGCAAGAGCCATCCAGAAAACTAGGGTAGCTTCCAAGACCGATTTGATAAGTACCAACCTTCTCTCCTTGGAAAGGTATCTGTGACTCCAACAGGACAATCTTTTCTCCAATTTAGAGACAAGCCACACCCAATCTGCTATCCTCTAGCTGGTGGGTTTTATCCAAAAACCCAAATATTTGAGTCCTCTGTCCATTGGGTGGATACAGTATGGGAAAACCTAATGAGCATAATTTGATTCTTGGACAGAAGTATGAGCAAATGTGATAGTAGATTTGGATTGGTTGACAAGCATCCCACAGGCTGATGAGAAAAGGAGAAGGATCCTGGAGAATGTAAGAGAATCCCGAATGTTACCATCCATCAGGATAAGCACGTCATCCACAAAAAGAAGATGGGTAAGAAAGCAATCGTCTGAGATCTTGAGGCCACATAGGTCTCCTTCCCTCTTGGCCAATGCAATTAATCGACTAAGGCCTTCCATGACGATCAGAAAGAGGAGGGGAGATAAGGGATAGCCTTGCCTAAGCCCCCTTTCGGAATGGAAGAAATGGGAAGCTGAGCCATTTATGAGAACACTGAAAGTGGGGATTGTAATGCAGGCCATGATACAAGTAATGAAATTATGAGGGAAACCCAGATGGATGAGTAACATCTTGATGTAGAGCCAGCTGACCCGATCGAAAGCTTTCGACAGGTCAATCTTGAGAATGATACTTTTGAGGTGTCTATACCAAATAGAATGAATAGCTTCTTGGGCCGATCTTATGGCTTCATGAATCTGTTTAGCTTCAAGGAAGGAAAATTGTTGAGAAGCAATATGCCGGGAGAGAATAGGACTAAGACGATTGGCAATAATCTTAGAAATGATCTTGTAAAGACAATTGCACAAAGATATAGGTCTGTAATCATCAAAAGAGGAAGGCAAATCAAACTTAGGGATGAGAACAATAAACGTAGAGTTGATAGCATGATACAGGGATCCAGTAACTCTGCTCTTCTCCACTACTTTTAGAAGGTCTGACCCCAGTATCTCGTAGAAGGCAAGATAGAACTCAATAGTCCAGCCATCTAGACCTGGACCCTTATCCTTTTTGAACCATTTTAACGTGCCTTCCAGTTCCCCAGAGGATACCAGTGCAAAAAGCTCTTCTGCATCTTCCTCATTGATGAATCTAGGAAAGTGACCTGCCACATTTATAATATCAGCCAAATTTGCAGCTGGAGGACTCTTGTAGAGGTTCCTGAAGTGTGAAGTACCCAGGTAAGAGAGCTTATTGAAAGAGTCAGCTAGTCCTCCCTCAGGTAGAGGGAGATTCCATATAGTATTTGCAACCCTACGATCCTTTGCATAATTTTGGAAGAACCTAGAGTTGTCATCCCCAGATTTTAGCCAAATGGCTCTGCTCCTCAGTCTTTGGGATTCCTCCCTCGCTTTTAGAACATAGGCCTTCTGGTTTTCCAACTCGATCAAGCGTGCCTTGTCTTCCACTGTGATAAATCCCAGACTTCTTTCATCTAATAAGGAGCTGAGTTCAGATTCAATGTGAGAAAGCTGTGCATTTTCCGAAATAAGCTTTTCCTTTGCCCAAATTATGGAGAGGTGTTTGAGCTTGGAAAGGTTATTGTAGAAACCCTTTGCCAATGATGCCTCTCTGTTAATAGGATTGGACAACTAGAAGTCAGAGACCAATTTTATGTAATCAGGATCTTTTAACCAAACGTGATTAAATTTGAAGGGGGCTTTCGGCTTTTGGTGAGGTCCATGGATTTCCAGATATATAGGGGAATGATCCGAGATACCCCCTGAGCCAACCCATTGCTTGTAATGATGCAGTTGTTGAATAAGCAGACCCTTCATAAAAAATCTGTCTAGTCTTCGAGCCAAAGCTGCTTCATCCACTCTTCTATTTCTCCAAGTAGGGAGTGGTTTGTGCATAGGGACATCTACAAAATTGGTTTGTTCCAAAAGGTCATTCATGTGCCCTGTGATAGCATCAATCTGGGCTGAACATCCCCAGGATTCATTGAACCCCAGGGAGAAATTTAGGTCCCCTCTGATGATAATGTGATCTGAAGCCAACATCGAGAAATTTAGAAATGGTGCCAGAATTGTTCTCTCTGATGACAGGGTCCATATACATTCACGATCCTAAGATTTTCACTGAGATCCGCAGAGAATATGTCGATGCCCATGAATCCCGGTCCCCCCCAAGATGCATCAACCCTGATAGATCTAGGGTTATATATATATCTATATATATATATATATTATATATATATATATATATATATATTATATAATATATTATATATATATTATATATATATATATATATATATATATAGGTTGAAAAACATAATGAGTGACATTGGAATAAATGATACTTTGCCAGAATTTAGAGGAATTAGATTCAAATTAAAATTTCTAAATTTAAAATATATTGGCAGTCGGGCGATTCCAGGAATCACCCAACGTAAACGAGAAAAGCTTTCTTGTTATGTTGCAATTATTATAACTGTAACCACTCCAAAATGATGCGCACAGATTTATTTGATTCCCTATTAACGTTAAAAAAGTGTCATGTTATTTGATTCCCTGTTAATGTTACTGAAGTTATTATTTTATCATTTTAACTCTTGGATTTTTAAATGGGGAATTAATAAAGCAGATTAACAACTTTGGTATCACCTAAAATATAATGATAATAGTTTGGACATTAAGGGTTTTGATTTAACCTAAAACATTAGGGATTGAGATTAGTTGATTCTGGTTGGAAAATAATATTTTTTAAATTAATAAATAAGTATTAATAAATAAAGTTTGTTGTTCTATGGTTGAAAATTATAATGGGTGACACTAGAATAAATGATACTTGGTCGTAATTTAGAGGAATTAGATTCAAATTAAAATTCGTAAATTTAAAATATATTGGTAGTCGGGCAATTCCAGGAATCACCCAATGTAAACGAGAAATCTTTGATCTTGTTATGGTTCAATTATTATAACTATAACCACTCCAAAATGATGCATGTAGATTTATTTGATCCCTTATTAATGTTAAAAAAGTATCATGTTATTTGATTCCCTGTTAATGTTACTATTTTATCATTTTAACTCTTGGATTTTGATTTTTAAATGAGGAATGAATAAAGTTGATTAACAACTTTGGTATCACTTAAAATGTAATGATAATAGTTTGGACATCAAGGGTTTTGATTTAACCTAAAACGATAGGGATTGAGATTAGTTGATTCTGGTTGGAAAATAATATTTTTTGAATAAATAAATAAGTATTAATAAATAAATTTTGTTGTTCTATGGTTGAAAATCATAATGGGTGACACTAGAATAAATGACACTTCACCGGAATTTACAGGAATTAGATTCAAATTAAAATTCCTAGATTTCAAATATATTGGTAGCCGGGCGATTCCCTAAATTACCCAATGTAAACGAGAAAAGCTTTGATTTTATTATGTTGCAATTATTATAACTATAAAAACTCAAAAATGATGCATGTATGTTTATTTGATTCACTATTAATGTTAAAAAAGTATCATGTTATTTGCTTCCTGTTAATGTTACTGAAGTTATTATTTTATCATTTTAACTCTTGGATTTTTAAATGAAGAATTAATAAAGTGAATTAACAACTTTGGTATAACTTAAAATATAATGATAATAGTTTAGACATTAAGTGTTTTGATTTAACCTAAAACATTAGGGATTGAGATTAGTTTATTCTCATTGGAAAATAATATTTTTTGAATTAATAAATAAGTATTAATAAATAAAGTTTATTGTTCTATGGTTGAAAATCATAATGGGTGACACTAGAATAAATGATACTTTGCCGGAATTTAGAGGAATTAGATTCAAATTAAAATTCCTCAATTTAGAATATATTGGCAGCCGAGCGATTCCGGGAATCACCCAACGTAAATGAGAAAATCTTTGATCTTGTTATGTTGCAATTATTATAACTATAACCACTCCAAAATGATGCATGTAGATTTATTTGATTCCTTATTAATGTTAAAAAAGTATCAAGTTATTTGATTCCTGTTAATGTTACTGTCTGCATTATGATGAATGTGTTGTACTTGATGGCAACCCTCTTGTAGCAGAACAACTCACTTATACATGGTAACTAGAAGAATCTTCACAAGAGATATCAGAAGTGACATTAACACATGGTAGTAGTTTTAACAGATGTGATGTGGGCCAGTTCAAAGGAAATGACAGTTCACAGTGCAACAAGTTAACATTATGATACAGGTGTTGTCCTTGATGATGAAGATCAAAGTACTACAGGTTAAGCTCACAGAATGAAAGAAAAAGAGGTATACGCAGGTTTACCTTGACCAAGTTGCGTATACATGTAGGTTCATTGAGTAGAAGGCGCGTATGCGTATACACACACTTTCACGCAAGGAAAAGCACATAGATGTTGGAAACTAAGTTTTTGGTCTGTGGTATTTGGACCATGGTATTTTGGTATTGGTCCATGGTATTTGGTCTGAGGTATTAACCCCAGGTATTGGGACCAAGGTATTGGTTTTAAGTGGTTTTGGACCATGGTATTGAGTAAGGCCTAAGACTATATAAGGAGAAGATCATTAGGCCAAGAGGTGCAAGTGAGCAAGGATTGAATATCTGATGAAGTGTGAGATCTAGTATGTGGGTTATGGGTTTGTGATGCTTTGCTTGATCTGAACCAAGGAAGCACCTATGCGGTTGATGATGGATGATGGATCATGATTATAAGGCTTGGAATGTATTATCATTATGTGGTTTGATCATGGATAAAATAGATCTGAGTTATTGGCGCATGTTTTATTGTATGAATGTTATGATCTGGGTATGACTGATGCTCGGAATAGCTGCAAAGTTATGAGGAAATATTTGTATATCTATACACCAGTTGGTTTTGGTGAAAGCACGTATGTACGCCGGTTTGGTTCATCATAGTAGCATATACATTAAGAGATATGATATTTAAAGTTGCAGTTGGATCTGGTTATTGTTGCAGAGTTCTGTGTTCTGCTCTGTGTTCTGGTGACTATGTTTTCTTGACAGGGTTTCAGTGATTCAGTGCTGGGTGATTCAGAAATGAATGATGCAAGTGTAGTTGATGGTTGTATTACACTGGTGATTGATTTTGTGCTTTATTGTTGTTGGTGGGTCCAGTATGAAAATTGGATGAAATGTGGCCTTCAGATTATGGTGTTGTGCTTCAGGAGTATCCAGTATGAAAATTTATGAAACGTGGTCCCTGGAGGAAGTGAGAAGGTTGTAGCCTTTTGTATGGTGTTCATATGTGCTTCTTATATGTGATGATCTATTCTGTTTTACTGCACCTGTTTACATAGTTAATGAAGTTCTGATGCACTGATTAAAGATCAAAATGGCGTATATGTATTTGAGTATGAAAATGAAAAAGTTAGTGATTTGCTAATACTGATTCACCCCCCACCCTCCCCCCTCTCAGTATTATTTCCAACAGTTACTGAAGTTACTATTTTATCATTTTAACTCTTGGATTTTTAAATGAGAAATTAATAAAGTGGATTAACAACTTTGGTATCACTTAAAATATAATGATAATAGTTTGGACATTAAGGGTTTTGATTTAACCTGAAACATTAGTGATTTGAAATTAGTTGATTCTGGCTGGAAAATAATATTTTTTTGAATTAATAAATAAGTATAAATAACTAAAGTTTGTTGTTCTATGGTTGAAAATCATAATGGGTGACACTAGAATAAATGATACTTTTCCAGAATTTAGAGGAATTAGATTCAAATTAAAATTCCTAAATTTAAAATATATTGGCAGACGGGGATTCCGGGAATCGCCCAATGTAAATGAGAAACGCTTTGATCTTGTTATGTGGAAAATATTATAATTGTAACACCTGCAAAATGATGCACGTAGATTTATTTGATTCCCTATTAATGTTAAAAAAGTATCATGTTATTTGATTTCGTGTTAATGTCACTGAAGTTAATATTTCATCATTTCAACTCTTGGGTTTTTAAATGAGGAATTAATAAAGTGGATTAACAACTTTGGTATCACTTAAAATATAATGATAATAGTTTGGACATTAAGGGTTTTGATTTAACCTAAAACATTAGGGATTGAGATTGGTTGACTCTCATTGGAAAATAATGTTTTTTTGAATTAATAAATAAGTATTAATAAATAAAGTTTGTTGTTCTATGGTTGAAAATCATAATAGGTGACACTAGAACAATTGATACTTTGTCGGAATTTAGAGGAGTTAGATTCAAATTAAAATTCGTAAATTTAAAATATATTGGCAGTTGGGCGATTCCCGGAATTGGCCAACGTAAATGAGAAAATCTTTGATCTTGTTATGTTGTAATTATTATAACTATAACCACTCCAAAATTATGCACGTAGATTTATTTGATTCCCTATTAATGTGAAAAAGTATCATGTTATCTGATTCCTGTTAATGTTACTGAAGTTACTCTTTTATCATTTTAATGCTTGGATTTTTAAATGAGGAATGAATAAAGTGGATTGACAACTTTGGTATCACTTAAAATATTATGATAATAGTTTGGACATTAACGGTTTTGATTTAACCTAAAAAATTAGGGATTGAGATTAGTTGATTCTAATTGGAAAATAATAATTTTTTGAATTAATAAATAAGTATTAATAAATAAATTTTGTTGTTCTATGGTTGAAAATCATAATGGGTGACACTAGAATAAATGATACTTTGTCGAAATTTAGAAGAATTAGATTCAAACAAAAATTCCTCAATTTAAAATATATTGGCAGCCAGGCGATTCCAAGAATCACCCAACGTAAACAAGAAAAGCTTTCATCTTGTTATGTTGCAATTATTATAACTCTAACCACTACAAAATGATGCATGTAGATTTATTTGATTCCCTATTAATGTTAAAAAGGTGTCACGTTATTACATTCCGTGTTAATGTTACTGAAGTTACTATTTTATCATTTTAACTCTTGGATTTTTAAATGAGGAATTAATAAAGCGAATTAACAACTTTGGTATCACTTAAAATATAATGATAATAGTTTGGACATTAAGGGTTTTGATTTAACCTAAAAAATTAGGGATTGAGATTAGTTGATTCTGGTTGGAAAATAATATTTTTTAAATTAATAAATAAGTATTAATAAATAAAGTTTGTTGTTCTATGGTTGAAAATCATAATGGGTGACACTAAAATAAATGATACTTTGCCGGAATTTGGAGGAATTAGATTCAAATTAAAATTCATAAATTTAAAATATGTTGGCAGCTGGGCAATTCCCGGAATTGCCTAATGTAAAGGGGAAAAGCTTTGATCTTGTTATGTTGTAATTATTATAACTGTAACCACTCCAAAATGATGCACGTAGATTTATTTGATTCCCTATTAATGTTAAAAAAGTATCATGTTATATGATTCATGCTAATATTACTGAAATTACCATTTAATCATTTTAACTCTTGGATTTTTAAATGAGGATTAATAAAGTGGATTAACAACTTTGGTATCTCTTAAAATATAATAATAATATTTTGGACATTAAGGGTTTTGATTTAACCTAAAAAATTAGGGATTGAAATTAGTTGATTATGATAGGAAAATAATAATTTTTTGAATTAATAAGTAAGTATTAATAAATAAAGTTTGTTGTTCTATGGTTGAAAATAATAATGGGTGACACTAGAATAAACGATACTTTGCCAAATTTAAAGGAATTAGATTAAAATGAAAATTCCTAAATTTAAAATATATTGGCAGTTGGACGATTCTCCGAATCGCCCAATGTAAATGAGAAAAGCTTTGATCTTGTTATGCTGCAATTATTAAATTTAAAGGAATTAGATTCAAATGAAAATTCCTAAATTTAAAATATATTGGCAGTTGGACGATTCTCCGAATCGCCCTATGTAAATGAGAAAAGCTTTGATCTTGTTATGCTGCAATTATTATAACTGTAACCACTCCAAAATGATGCATGTAGATTTACTTGATTCCATATTAATGTTAAAAAATTATCATGTTATTTGATTCCCTGTTAATGTTACTGAAGTTACTATTTTATCACTTTAGATCTTGGATTTTTAAATGAGGAATTAATAAAGTGAACTAACAACTTTGGTATTACTTAAAATATAATGATAATAGTTTGGACATTAAAGGTTTTGATTTAACCTAAAATGTTCGGGATTGAGATTAGTTGATATTCATTGGAAAATAATATTTTTTGAATTAATAAATAAAGTTTGTTGTTCTATGGTTGAAAATCATAATGGGTGACACTAGAATAAATGACAGTTCACTGGAGTTTAGAGGAATTATATTCAAATTAAAATTCCTAAATTTCAAATATATTGGCAGTCGAGCGATTCCCGAAATCACCCAACGTAAACAAGAAAAGCTTTGATTTTGTTATGTTCCAATTATTATAACTGTAACCACTCAAAAATGATGTATGTAGATTTACTTGATTCCCTATTAATGTTGAAAAAGTATCATGTTATTTGATTCCTATTAATGTTACTGAAGTTACTATTTTATCATTTTAACTCTTGGATTTTTAAATGAGGAATTAATAAAGTGGATTAACAACTTTGGTATCACTTAAAATATAATGAAAATAGTTTGGACATTAAGGGTTTTGATTTAACCTTAAAGATTAGGGATTGATATTAGTTCATTCTCGTTGGAAAATAATATTTTTTTGAATTAATAAATAAGTATTAATAAATAAAGTTTATTGTTCTATGGTTGAAAATCATAATGGGTGACACTAGAATAAATGATACTTTGCCGTAATTTACAAGAATTAGATTCAAATTAAAATTCCTCAATTTAAAATATATTGGCAGCTGGGCAATTCCAAGAATCGCCCAACGTAAACGAGAAAAACTTTGATCTTGTCATTTTGCAATTATTATATTGTAACCACTCCAAAATGATGCATGTAGATTTATTTGATTCCCGATTAATGTTAGAAAAGTATCATGTTATTTGATTCCTGTTAATGTTACTAAAGTTACTATATTATCATTTTAACTCTTGGATTTTCAAATGAGGAATTAATAAAGTGGATTAACAACTTTTGTATCGCTTAAAATATAATGATAATAGTTTAGACTTTAAGGGTTTTGATTTAACCTAAAACATTAGGGATTGAGATTAGTTGATTCTGGATGGAAAATATTTTTTTTTTGAATTAATAAATAAGTATTAATAAATGGTGCAGGAGCATCCAGCTAAGGCACCATGACCAGGTGTTGGTCTCTGCTAGGTTGGAAAGTTGAGTTAACATCTTGTTTGTTTTATATGTTTAGTTTGTCAAAGTAGGAGGTAGGATTTTGTTTTTATCTTAATATCTATATTAGTCAAAGGTAGTTTGGTCGGTTAGGGTTATTTACTTGTCTGTCTTTAATAAACAATGGATTAATAATTGTTCTGTTATTTTAAGAGGAAAAGACAAATGTGTCTAAAAGGGAAATCTTGTCATAAGGACAGAACCGAATACCTAATAGTTTTATAACTATAAGTTCTACAACTATAGGTAACTGTACAATTTCATTAACTATAAACAAAAGCATATAAATGTAACAATGAAAGTCATGTACAGGGTTCAACATTTCTTGCATTCTAGTAATAATAATAATAGAGCAGACAATTCAATCCATCTGCGTGTTCTACTTTAATTTCATTGTGCTTCCTAATTAACAAACATTTGAATAGACAACATACTATTCATAGACCATTTCATTTAATTCTTTTTGTCTTTCCTGAGAAGACAGTCCTAACAGCGACACCAAAAAGCAAATGCTATAACGAGGGTTTATATTTCTATTGAAGATAACAGCGTTGACTGAATAGGAGCGAACAGAAATAAGTTCCAGGACGGGTAAAGCATCCATAGACAATATGATAATTTCTATTTTTTGAAATTGACTATAAAACAAATTACTAGAGAAACCACAACATTTTTTTCTGTTCGTGGAAAGACATTACAAGCATAGCCGTAAAGCAATAATTTAATTTCGAACGCGTTGAATCCATATTAAAAAGAACGACCGCCTAAGCATATAATTAACATTCAGGTAAATCAAACCCAATGTTCTTTCCTATAGATTTTCTTCAAATTTCAAAAGAAAATGTATGAAAATGTATAGTAGTATTGCAAGACAAAACACGGATAGACATATAAGCCAATGGATGACAAACCCTAGGTGAGGGTTTTGAAAATTGTTTCTATACATAGCAAGTTACAACAATAATCACCAGACAGTGGAAGCCTAAGACAACAAGATGACCATAATGCTACCTACAACCGAGAGCCACATTTGACTAGCATCGAGGGGAGACAAACCCTCATACCCAAAGGCCTATTCTAAAAACAAGACAAAGATTGAAGATAATTCATGTTGGCAGAGCCTACCAGACAAAGACCAAAGTGTTCATTTCCAATACATCCAACCATAAACCCCAACACCTACAGAGAAGCCAACACTTCGGTGTTAGCGCAACATTGATAGAGAAAACATAACTACAGCGCATGAAAAAAAATAAAAAGAAGTCAGATACATCTTACCTGAGGGTGTTGCAGTGGGAACAGAGGACGAGCCTTCCACCCACGTGTTCCAACCAACGACTGAGACGAAGGAGAAAACATGTTAGAAATTGAGGAATGAAAATGGCAAATTGAATCAAGGAGAGAGGAGGCTACCTGCATTGAGGCTGAGGACTGAAGAACGTCATTGTTTCAAGCCCTGAATGCATGTCAACCACTGAGTTGTGAAATAGACCATAACATACCAAACCACGAACTCGAAACACAAAGTCTTGTTGAGACAACAACAGAAAAAGCATAGAGACCCTCTTACCCAGGCGACAACTAGAACATTCTCAACTACCCAACGAACCAGGGCCAGAGACTACCCACACAGGCATAAAGAAACAAGCATGGAAGTTACACTGTTGGACCAACAAGCATACCAAGAGGCGCACCCAGAAATTGCAGCGCAGCTGCATACCCAACCAATAGACCCATACCTGAACGAGCCCTCAGCAAGCACAAGGAAAATGACTAAATGAGTGATAGAGAAGGAGTTTTAGCAAAGAAAGGAGCGGGAAACATGACTCGAGGCGAGTACACAACATTGATTGCATAAATAATTACCACCTATCACTTTCTAGAAATAATTGAGTGTTGGTAAACACACATTGAACCACAGTTGTAATACCTTTACAATCATATAATCATTTAATTATTGATAGTTCGAATAATGTTGGGCTATTCCCATTATAGTGGTACCAGTGTAGGTGAAATTGACTGAAGAAATGGAGATAGGAAGGAGAGGTCGTGGAAGAGGTGTTCGGAGGATAGCAGAGGAAGGACTGAGAGAGGAAATTAGGTTTTTTACTGCCCGTTTGGAGGTAATCAAAGCAGGGAGAAGAAGTGTCACACCCTTACACCTACGATAGTCTTTCAACCATTTTCTTTTCACCAATACTTATGATTGTAGACTATGCCTAACCACTTATCCTACTTAGTTTCTGCTTTGCAACCAAGTAATTATTAATGTTCCTTTATACCAACAAATACCCATACACATTCATTATCAATAGCAATTAACGCATATACAATTGTAGAACAGTATAAAGGGAGGGGCAACTCCCTACAATATGAGTCTGCCTGAATAAATATATATAATTTTCCACTTTTACAAAGTATAAGTTAAATCTTGGGAAACCCCAAATTTACACTTAGCCAATTTTCAACTTTGGCAAACTCGGTTGCCCAACTCGTCGGCGCCTCCACACAGTCGCCGTACGACTAACCAACCCTTCGTTCACCTCATTGCACGATCGTGTTGCTTGCCCAACTTGGGCGCGCCTCGTCGTAACCAAGTCGCCACACACAGGTGCCTCCACACGAGTCACACCTTCATTCACAACCCCAACACTTCACCGTTTCCACCATGTCGTCATGCACAGCGCGCCCTACCCAAGCCGCCCGTCCGCACGATTCTTCGTTTCGGCATGCACGGCGCACCCTCGCTCATCCGCACGTCCACCCACTCACCCAAACTTGTTCACCCGAACAACTTCACCCGAGTCGCCACACGACTTCACCCGGGTCGCCACACGACTTCACCCGGGTCGCCCGACGACCTCACTTGGCTAGTCCGAACGACCTCACCCGGTTCGCCCGAATGACCTCGCCCAAGTTTTCTGCCTGATGACCTCACCCGAGTTCTACCCGAATGACCTCACTCGAGTTTTGCTCGACGAACTCACCCGAGTTTTCTGCACGAGTTTTTAGCTCGAGTTTTTTCGCTCGAGTTTCTCACCCGACGTTTTTGAGAAACTTTCTTGAACAACTTTTCCGAACGAGTTTTACACCCGAGTTCCGCCCATAGTGCAGGCTCATCCATGCACTGCAAAACTCCTTGTCAAAACTTTTGTTGATTGAATGATGGTCATTTGCCTCCAAACGCCCTCCAATATATATGGGCAGGTGGTGGGTTATGTCACCCAGCCGACCCATGCCCAATGTCCAAGCTGACTCGTTTACAATGTGTTTTCTCGCCCAGGAGGAGGGTTGGCCTGCCCAACTCATGGGACCACCCCCTCAACTCGCCTAACATCTTATAAACTCACCCAAGGTTTGTTTCATTTCACATTTCGCATGTCCTTCGAACGGTGGAGTCACCCTGCCCGTTGCACGGACCGCAGGTCCTTACAAGAAGAGACCCTGAGGTAGGCGATGACAATGAAGAGGAAGCTAAAGCAACAAAAAATGGATCGGATGGCGAGACCCTAGAAGTGAGACTGTTGAGATATGTTTTAGTGGCAAAAATTAAACCCAAACCAGAACTCCCAACCTATGACAGCAACCTATCCATAGAGGTTCTATTGGATTGGATCAACGAGCTAGATAAGTATTTCAAGTGTGAGGAGGTCAGTGAAGACCGCAGACTTAAGTTCACTGAAACAAAGTTGAAGGGACATGCAGCCCTATGGTGGGATAGTGTCCAAACGGAGAGAAGGAGATTGAACAAGTTTCCGATCAAAACTTGGTCAAGGATGGTGGCCAAGTTGAAGGGTAGATTTCTGCCAAAAGATTATCCGATTGCACTACACTGACAAGTGCAGAATCTGAAACCGAAAGGAATGATGGTGAGGGAGTACATTGAGGAGTTCTATCAAGTGAACCTAAGAGCCAGATATATAGAGGATACCACAGAAAGGACAACTAGGTATGTAAATGGTTTAAGACTAGAAATTTTAGATGAAATTAGTATTCTGTCCCGAAAGAACATTGAAGAAGCGTATCAGACTACGATGAAAGTTGAAGATAAAATTACTAGAAGGCAGAATGCCCAGAGAGGATGAGGAGCCAGCAAGGGAAAAGGCCAGTCATATGGCAAAGGGCAGATTTCTAGTAGAAATGAGGAAGGCAGCAGTTCCAGAGCTTCCAGATCAGCACACAAAGGTGATAATGCAAGAGGTGGTAGGTCATACCAATGAGGCAGGGGAAATGGTCGAGGTAGAGTAGCTAGTTATCAATGCTACAGGTGTCATAAATGGGGACACAGATCATCTGAGTGTCTAGAGGCAGATCAGGCTGGACAGAGGGGTGCGTATGTCGCACAACCAGAGGAAGAAGAGGCACCTCCCCAAGAAGCAGCGAATGCTCCAGAAACAAGGGAGTCCCTAGTGCTGAAC
Source organism: Pinus taeda (assembly GCA_000404065.3). Taxonomy (NCBI): domain Eukaryota; kingdom Viridiplantae; phylum Streptophyta; class Pinopsida; order Pinales; family Pinaceae; genus Pinus; species Pinus taeda. Next base: position 218,638 of record APFE030267385.1, on the reverse strand, counting down.
AAGGTGTTTTTAAAACCAGCCAAGGAAGCCACTAAACCGACACAATGGAAGGCTTTTTTTAGAACAATTTTTAAATCACATGGTAAGTGTTGTAAATTAATTATTGACAGTGATAGTACGGATAACTTGGTGTCCACAGAGATGGTGGAAAAGTTGGAATTGAGGCGATTGAAACATCCCACCCCTTACAAAGTTTTGTGGCTGCAAAAAGGCCATCAGTTTCTGGTGGATGAACAACTTGAGGTGGAGTTTCAAATAGGCAGATATAAGGATAAAGTCATTTGTGATATCATGCCGATGGATGTATATCACATACTGCTAGGCAGGCCATGGCAGTACGACAGAAAGGTGGTGCATGATGGATTGACGAACTGTTATAATTTTGTCAAGGATGGAATCAAGCATACACTTGTGCCCATCAAGGAGGAAGGGACAGCAGGAACAAGTGAGCAAAGAGCATTTTTGATTAGCGGAAAATAGTTTCTGAGACAAGTTGAGGACAGTGAGATGGGTTATGCAGTTGTAAAAAGAGAAAAAATAATGTTGTTGCATACAGAGGTATCGGATTTACCTCCAAAAGTCCAGCAAATGTTGCAAACATAGTGGTGGATGACTTTCCAGACAAATTACCCCCCAAAAGAAGCATAAGTCATCATATTGACTTCCTACCTAGAGCCAGTTTGCTGAACAAGTCAGCGTACCAAATGAGCCCCAAGGGCAATGAACAGATTAGGAAGTAGGTGCAAGAACTACTAGACAAAGGATTGATAAGGAAGAGTTTGAGCCCTTGCGCAGTTCCAATGGTTCTCGCTCCCAAGAAAGGAGGAGAGTGGCGGATGTGCACAGATTTGAGAGCCATTAACAAAATCACCATCAGATATAGGTTTCCATTGCCATGGATGGACGATATCATGGATTGTTTAAGTGGGGTAGCATATTTTTCTAAGATAGACTTGAAGAGCGGTTCTCATCAGATCTGGATACGAGAGGGGGACGAGTGGAAGACAGCCTTTAAGATGAATGAGGTACTGTATGAATGGTTGGTCATGCCATTTGGACTGAGCAATGTGCCTAGTACATTTATTCGGTTAATGAATGAGATGTTGAAGGAGTACATCGGAAAATTTGTGATAGTGTACCTGGACGACATAATAATTTTTAGCAGGACAAGGGAGGACCACCTTCGACATGTTCGAAAAGTGCTGGAAAAATGACAGCAGAACAAACTGCTAATAAATCTGAAAAAATGTACTTTTCTACAGAAGGAATTGATTTATTTGGGCTTTGTAATAGCAGAGAATGAACTAAAAATGGATCTGGAGAATATTGCAGCGATAGTTAATTGGCCATCTCCGAAAAGTTTATTTGAGGTATGTAGCTTTCGTGGACTAGCGAGTTTTTACCGAAAATTCATAAGAAATTTTAGCGAAATTTGTGCATCTATGTTGGACACCATTAAAAAGGCCAGTCAGCCTTTTCAATGGATGGATGCAGTGGAGAGAAGTTTTCAGCTATTAAAGAAAAATATCATAGAGAGGTCGATCCTAAGATTGCCAGACTTCAAGAATCTTTTTCAGGTTCGTTGTGATGCTAGCGGTACAGCTATTGGAGTTGTACTTAGCTAGGAGGATAAGCCTATGGCATTTTTTAGCGAGAAGCTAAATGAAAGCGGACAAACATATTCATCTTATGACAAGGAGTTCTATGATGTTATACAGGCATTAAAACATTGGAGGCATTATCTGTTGGGAAACGAATTTGTGTTGTTTTCAGATAATTCTGTGCTACAGTATGTAATGCGACAGCACAAGTTGAATCACAAACCTGCCAAATGGGTGGAATATTTGTAGAGCTTCACCTTCGTATTGAAACACATTAGTGGGCTCAGTAGGAGAGCTTTACTTCTGCAGGAGAGTATTGTGCAAGTGTTGGGTTTTGAGCACTTGAAAGATTTACACTGGACTGACATAGATTTTAAGGAGGCCTATGAGGCATGTCAGAATCCCTTGGTGAGAGATAACAGTCCATGGTTGGACTACAACTTGTAAGAGAAACTATTGTTTAGATGAGGACAGCTATGCATTCCTTACTACTCAATGAGGGAGAACATTATTCGGGAAAAGCACAGTGGAGGTCTAGTCGGACATTTCAACATGGACAAGACACTCGAGAAGCTCAGTCATTTCTACTTTTGGGAAAAGATGAGAAGGGATGTACAACGATTTGTAACCAGATGTAAAGTGTAAGGACCTGCAGTCCTTGGCATGCCTACCGGCATGAAGTGCAAGCTTGTTGGTGAAACGAGCAAAGGAAAACAAAGGATGTGTAGGCTCAGACTTAAGGTGCGTGGACAACAAGTTATAATGCACACACGAGGAGGACAATGAGTCATGTTTATAGCGTGGGGAGCAGGGGTTCAACCCACGGGACGACTTACAAACTTGAACGATCCAACCTATACTTGTGATAGCTAGAACGAAGGCCGATGGATGTTTGGAGGGAATTTACGATGGAGTATAGGGTGTGGGCAGGTCAGCTAGGTAGCCAAGACCTCGCCCAACGCACGGTATAAGTAAACAATGCATGGATGTCATTTGGGGGCATCACTCAAGCATTCAAGCAAAGTATTCTATGGAGTAGTGCATAGATAAAGGGCCGCAGCAAGGAGATAGGCACGGGTCATATGCATCCAAGTCTTGGGCAGGCCGCTTAGAGTGCACAAAGTCTGAACGAAGGCATAGGGCAAGGAGTACCCGCCAGTTGAACAAAGGTGAGGGCGTCCGAGCAGGCGTGCACGATGGGCGACCGACAAAGGCGTCCATGTAGGCGTGCACGACGGGTGACTCGAGTAGGGCGTCCGTTGAACGAACAAACCGAGGTGCTGAATGGGTGACCCGGGTAGGGCGCACCATGCACGGAGGTTGGTTGACACAGTGAGATTGTGCGGATAGGCGACCGGGTGAGGGAACGCCATGCACAATGAAATGGTGGAAACGATGAAGTTTTGAGATTGTGAACGAAGGTGTGACTTGTGCGGAGGCACCCGTGTGTGGAAACTTGGTTACAACGAGGCGTGCCCAATTTGGGCAAACAACATGATCATGCGACAAGGTGAACGAAGGGTTGGTGAGTCGTGCGGTGACTGTGCAGAGGTTCCGACGAGCTGGGTAACCGAGTTTGCCGAAGTTGAAAATTGGCTAAGTGTAAATTTGGGGTTTCCCAAGATTTAACTTGTAGTTGTAAAAGAAGATTATATATATTGATTCGGGTAGACTCATATTGCAGGTAGTTGCCCCTCCCTTTATACTGTTGTGTATTTCTCTTGTATAATGCTATTTATGTTAATGTTATGCGCTTTCACTTGTATAAAGGCTAATAAAAATACTTGGTAACGAAAAATAAAACTAAGTATGGAATGTTAGGCGTAGTCTACAATCGTAAGTATTGGTGAAAAGAAAATGGTTGGTAGTGCCACACCTCGCTATAAGCAGTTGAAAGACTTCCACAGGTGTAGGGGCATGACAGGTGGTATCAGAGCTGGTCCAAGTTTTGCAGGAAACTTGGTGAACTAAATCAAGGAGCTGATTTTACGAAGACCGAAGACTTGAAGGGAGTTCAATTTTTGCAGGTGACAGGTGGAATATCAGGGTGATTCAGTTGAAAGGTGAAACAGGTTTAGCAGAGGTGAAGCTTTGTGCTTGGGCCAAGCTAAACGACAAGGCATGGCAGGTTTGGAAGAATGTGAAGGGAAGCTCTTGCTTACCTTATACAGGTTGAAGCGGATGAAAGAAGAGAATCCCCAGATTCGAGATAAGCTTGAAGTCTTGGAAAAGAATGTTGAAGACGAACTTCTTCAACTTGGTTGGACAATGGAGCAAGATGAAGTTGTAGATTGTGCTAGCAAGTAAGAGGAATTCGTGATGATTGAGGATGTTTTAGATGTGACGACGATGGGGATGAACTTGAGATCGATTAAATTGGACCAAAATTGTGCAATTTGCAAACATGGATGGATGAGGATACTCATATGGAGGAGCCTCATGATGATGATGTAAGTATTGATACTTGTGTTTCACTTGAGCATTTGGGAGATGAACCATATGCAGGGAGGAGCAAAGTCAGTTTGCCAATGCTAGGGAGGATCTTACCATGGATGTCTACGATGAGACCTTGTATGGAGAAGCAAGGATTATTGATTGTTGCAAGACTTGTTGGGGTTGTTTGTGACCTTATGGTAAAAGGTACAAAGGCTCGTGACAAGGGAGGAACATGATGATCATTGTGGATGATTGGGTCATGCTTTAGCCACATGGAGAATTGGATAAGTGCCCAGCATGACTCATGGACAGATTGAGGAGGGCACACACTTGGGTATGATGATACTTGGGTGGACTTCTCATGTCCAAGACCAAGAGATAGTCTTGGTGGAACCTTTAGTAGGGGAGCTGTGATGGAAGAGACTCATGATGTGATGATGATATGGTTGGGTGACCGAGTTCACTAAACCGGATTTGTAGACTTGGATAAGGATGACAGATTGTTGTGATGGGTCTATTTGGTTGGCCTACATGGGAAACTTAGTCATGGACATCAAGATGGAGACATGGAGCATGGCAGTCTTATGCAGGGACATTATGCGGGAGCACTTGTAGAGGTGTCACTCATGGGCATCCAATGAGGAGTGCCAAGGTAGGGATGTTGTGCAGGTAGATTTGTTGGTGTGACATGGGGATGTTTTACTTATGAGCCGATGAAGAGGTTGTGCACTCTTGTACGACAAGGCCATGAACTTGGATGGAGTTGTGAGCAGACTATGGAGCATTCCTACTACACGGAGAGCTGAGGCATCTTGCAGAGAAATTTCGGCTAAGACTTGTATGCTTGTTGAGATGTTCATTGGAGATGACTCATGGAGCTCATGATGACATGAGGTTGTGACTTTTGGGGACTTCATATATGGTGGACTTGGAAGATCTGATGCATTGAGGAGCTGAGGTCAGAGACTTTGATGCAGGATGGGGTGCATACTTTCGAGTACATGTATGGGAATGGCTTGAAAGAGCGACTTGATGTGAAGGATCGATATGAGAAACTTTGGAGTGATGGAGTTATGACGATGATGATGCCTTGGTGGCAACACTTGGGCATGGGTTGAGCCGAGACATAACCACTTTTGACACATGGGAGCTGATTGATCTATAATCAAGGGCAGCACATGGATAGATGAGACAGGTGTATACTTGTTTCTATGGCAGACTTGAGGGATGGCACATTGCAGATATGATGGAGGTTGCTTCATCGACCTGGATGTGGCACATCGAGAGTCGAAGTTTGATGAGATGGTCTCTTCATATTGAGGAGGCACACATATGGATGATGATGTTGGGGTAGATGTGGTTGATTTCATGTAGCACATTAGTACCAAACATCATGGACAACATGTTGCAGATGAGATGAGCACTACTTCATGGACCTGAGCATGGCTTACACTTGTATGGAGATGGATTCTTGATCGAGTTATAGGATGTTCTGAGAAACAACTGATGGTGGCATGAGGATGTGCATTCTCATGGTTTGAGCGTGACAGTTGGATTAGCTACCCAACTAGTTCAGACATGGGGGACGTCAGTGTATAGAGATGTGTTAGCATTATGTTGGAGTATCATGGCAGTAGTTCGCACGAGGACGACACATGATGAGGTCGACACAGAGGTTGTAGGAAGCATGTAGCTTGGATGGAAGGGTCAACCTTCCACGATGGGGAGCAGGATGTGGAGATTGTGACAAAGTGGTTGATGGTCATGGATTGAGATGATTTCCGATACATGACATACCGATGGGGTGTATACCTTGGAATGGTGATCTTGGTGACAGATGGTTGCCGGGATGAGATATTGTTGAGGACGACAATGATTTTAAGTGGGGGAGGATGTAAGGACCTGCAGTCCTTGGCACACCCACCGGCATGAAGTGTGAGCTTGTTGGTGAAACGAGAGAAGGAAAACAAAGGATGTGCGAGCTCAGACTTAAGGTGCGTGGACAACAAGTTATAATGCTCACACAAGTAGGAGAGTGAGTCATGTTTATAGTGTGGGGAGCGGGGGCTCAACCCATGGGCCAAATTACAAACTTGAACAAGCCGACCTATACTTGTGATCGCTAGAACGAACGCCGACAGATGTTTGGAGGGCGTTTACGATGGAGTATAGGGCGTGGGCAGGTCGACTAGGTAGCCAAGACCTCGTCCAATGCACGGTATAAGTAAACAAAGGGTGGATGTAATTTGGGGGCATCGATCAATCATTCAAGTGAAGTCTTCTATGGAGTATTACATAGATAAAGGGCCGCAGCAAGGAGATAGGCACAGGTCATATGCACCGAAGTCTTTGGCAGGCCGCTTAGGGTGCACGAATTCTGAACAAAGCATAGGGCGAGGAGCACCCGCTAGTTGAATGAAGGCGAGGGCATCCGAGTAGGTGTGCACGACAGGCATCTAGGCAGGCATGCACGACAGGTGACCGGCAAAGGCATCCATGCAAGCATGCACGAGGGGCGAGCCGAGTAGGGCGTCCACTGAACGAACGAACCGAGGTGCTGAATGGGTGACCCGGGTAGGGTGCGCCTTGCACAAAGGTTGCTCGACATGGTGAGGTTGTACGGACGGGCGGCCGGGTGAGGGCGTGTCGTGCATGACGAAACAGTGGAAATGGTGAAGTGTTGAGATTATGAATGAGGGTGTGACTTGTGCGGAGGTGCCCTTGTGTGGCAACTTGGTTACGACGAGGCGAGCCCAAGTTTGGCAAACAACACGATCATGCGACGAGGTGAACGAAGGGTTGGTGAGTCATGCAGTGACCATGAAGAGGCACCAATGAGCTAGGCAATTGAGTTTGCTGAAGTTGAAAATTGGCTAAGTGTAAATTTGGGGTTTCCCAAGATTTAACTTGTACTTGTAAAAGAAGATTATATATATTGATTCGGGCATACTCATATTGCAGGGAGTTACCCCTCGCTTTATACTGTTGTGCATTTCTCTTGTATAATGTTGTTTATGTGAATGTTATGGGCTTTCACTTGTATAAAGGCTAATAATAATACTTCGTAATGAAAAATAAAACTAAGTATGGAATGTTAGGCGTAGTCTACAATCGTAAGTATTGGTGAAAAGAAAACGGTTGGTAGTGACACACCTCGCTATAAGTGTTTGAAAGACTACTGCAGGTGTAGGGGCGTGACATAATGTGTGGCAATTGGTGAAGGGTCACAGTCAAAACATAGGACTGTACACACCGTTACTTGTTCCAGGCAGGCTGTGGGACTCAGTTATCTTGGACTTTGTCTTGGGTCTACCTAAGACACAATGAGGTTATGACTCGATGATGGTAGTAGTGGACATATTCTCGAAGATGGCACATTTCATCCCTTGCAGAAAAACCAGTGATGCCACTCACGTGGCTCACTTACTTTTCACAGAGATTGTCAGGCTACATGGGTTGCCTAAGTCTATTCTTTTGGACAGGGATGTGAAGTTTACGGGGTACTTTTGGTGCACCCTATGGAAGAAAATGGATACACAGCTAAGTTACAGCTCTGCTTATCACCCGCAAACCGACAGACAAATAGAGGTGGTAAACAGGAGTCTGGGAAACTTGCTATGAAGCTTGAATGGTGAGAATTCACAGATGTGGGATTGAGTGCTTGCACAGGAAGAGTTTGCTTATAACGACTCGCCTAATGAAAACATAGGCTACAGTCCATTTCAAATCCTTTACAAGATGCATCCTCGTGGAGTGCATGAGTTACGGGATCTTGGACTACAAGAAAGGCGAAGCGTGGATGGAGAAGATTCCACTAACGTGATGAGGGATTTGCATGAGCAAGTGAAAATTAAATTGTAGGATAGTAGCCAAAAGTATAAAACAGCAAGCAGATTTGAAGAGAAAGGAAGTACAGTTCAACGTAGGAGATGAAGTCCTCATGCATTTGTGCAAGGAACGCTTTCCTAAAGGCACATAAAATAAGTTGAAATATAAGAAGACAAGTCCCTACAAAGTCCTCTGGAAATTTTCAACAAATGCCTATGAGATACAATTGCCACCCAGAATAGGCATTTCGCCTATTTTTAATGTAGTAGACCTATTCCCTTACACTGCTGACCCAGAAGAAAAAGAAGAAGATATAACCACGCAGCCTACACAGAATACCCAAGATGGAGGAGAAGCTTGGATGAGACAGATGCATTACGTTCTGCCTCCCGAGATCGAGAGAATTCTTGATACTCAGGTGGCCAAACGAACTCAGCGGAAGGAGTATCTGCAATACCTGGTCAAGTGGAAGAACTATCCTATTAAGGACAGTTCGTGGCTTGATGCGAGGCAGATTGAGAAAACAGGTTCTTCAGTGGAGGAGCTCATGCACCAGAGTCATGATTTCTTTTTGCCCAAGAGCCTGGTGTAGGAGCATCCAGCTAAGGCACCATGACCGAGTGTTGGTCTCTGCTAGGTTGGAAAGTTGAGTTAACATCTTGTTTGTCTTATATGTTTAGTTTGTCAGAGTAGGAGGTAGGATTTTGTTTTTATATTAGTCTCTGTATTAGTCAAAGGTAGTTTGGTCGGTTAGGGTTATTTACTTGTCTATCTTTAATAAACAGTGGATTAATAATTGTTCCGTTATTTTAATAGGAAAATACAAATGTGTCTAAAAGGGAAATCTTGTCATAAGGATAGAACTAAATACCTAATAGTTTTATAACTATAATATCTACAACTGTAGGTAACTATACAATTTCATTAACTGTAAACAAAAGCATATAAATGTAACAATGAAAGTCATGTACAGGGTTCAACATTTCTTGCATTCTAGTAATAATAATAACAGAGCAGACAATTCAATCCATCTATGTGTTCTACTTTACTTTCGTTGTGATTCCTAATTAACAAACATCTGAATAGACAACATACTGTTCACTTACCATTTCATTTAATTCTTTTTGTCTTTCCTGAGAAGACAGTCCTAACAGCAAGACCGAAAAGCAAATGCTAGAATGAGGGTTTATATTTCTATTGAAGAAAACAACATTAACTGAATAGGAGCGAACACAAATAAGTTCCAGGACGGGTAAAGCATCCACAGGCCATACGATAATTTCTATTTTTTGAAATTGACTATCAAACAAATTACCAAAGCAACCACAACATCTCTTTATGTTCGTGGAAAAACATTATAAGCATAGCCGTAAAGCAACAATTGAATTTTGAAGGAGTTGAATCTAGATTAAAAAGAATGACGGCCTAAGCATATTATTAACATTCAGGTAAATCGAACCCAATGTTCTTTCCTATAGATTTTGTTCAAATTACAAAAGAAAATGTTTGAAAATGTACAGTAGTATTGCAAGACAAAACATAGATAGACATATAAGCCAATGGACGACAAACCCTAGGTGAGGGTTTTGAAAATTGTTTCTATACATAGCAAGTTACAGTAATAATCACCAGACAGTGGAATCCTAAGACAAAAAGACGACCATAATGCTACCTACGGCTGAGAGCCACATTTGACTAGCATCGAGGGGAGAAAAACCCTCATACCCAGAGGGCTATTCTAAAAACAAGACAAAGACTGAAGATAATTCATGTTGGCGGAGCCTACCCGACAAAGACTGAAGTGTTCATTCCCAATACATCCAACCACAAAGCCCAACACCTTCAAAGAAGCCAACACCCAGGTGTTAGCACAACATTGATAGAGCAAACGTAACTACAGTGCATGAAAAACAAATAAACATAACTCACATACATCTTACATGAGGGTTTTGCAGTGGGAACAGAGGACGAGCCTTCCACCCACGAGTTCCAACCAATAGCTAAGACAAAGGAGCAAACATGTTAGTAACTAAGGAATGAAAATGGCAAATTGAATCAAGGAGAGAGGAGGCTACCTGCATTGAGGCCAAGGACTGAAGAACGTCATTATTTTGAGCCCTGAATGCATGCCAACCACTGAGTTGCGAACCAGACCATAACATACCAAACCACGAACTCGAAACATGAAGACTTGTTGAGACAACAACAGAAAAAGCATAGAGAACCACTTACCCAGGTGACGGCAGGAACATTCTCAACTGCCTAATGAACTAGGGCCAGAGACTACCCGCACAGGCATAAAGAAACAAGCATGGAAGTTACATTGTCGAACCAGCAAGCATACCAAGAGGCACACCTAGAAATTGCAGCACAGCTACATACCCAACCAGCAGAACCATACCTGAACGAACCCTCGTCAAGCACAAGGAAAATGACTAAATGAGCGATAGAGAGGGAGTTTTGGCAAAGTAAGGAGCAGGAAATGTGACTTGAGGTGAGTACACAACATTGATAGCAAAAATAATTGCGACCTATAACTTTCCAGAAATATCCGAGGGTTGGTAAACACACACTGAACCACAGCTGTAATACCTTTACAATCATACAATCATTTAATTATTGATAATCCGAACAATGTTGGGTTGGTCCCATCAATAAATAAAGTTTGTTGTTCTATGCATGAAAATCATAATGGGTGACACTAGAATAAATGATACTTTTCCAGAATTTAGAGGAATTAGATTCAAATTAAAATTCCTAAATTTAAAATGGCAGCCGGGGGATTCCGAGAATCCCCCAACGTAAACGAGAAAAGCTTTGATCTTGTTACGTTGCAATTATTATAACTATAACCACTCCAAAATGATGCAAGTAGATTTATTTGATTCCCTATTAATGTTAAAAAAGTATCATGTTTTTTGATTCTGTGTTAATGTTACTGAAGTTACTATTTTATCATTTTAACTCTTTGACTTTTAAATTAGAAATTAATAAACTGGATTAATGACTTTGGTATCACTTAAAATATAATGATAATAGTCTGGACATTAAGGGTTTTGATTTAAGCTAAAGCATTAGGGCTTGAGATTAGTTGACTCTCGTTGGAAAATAATATTTTTTTGAATTAATAAATAAGTATTAATAAATAAAATTTGTTGTTCTATGGTTGAAAATCATAATGGGTGACACTAGAATAATCGATACCTTGACAGAATTTAAAGGAATTAGATTCAAATTAAAATTCATAAATTTAAAATATGTTGGCAGCTGGGTGATTCCCGGAATCGCCCAACGTAAACGAGAAAAGTTTAGATCTTGTAATGTTGTAATTATTATATGTTATGAAACTAGCTCACAAAAAGATAGAAAAGAGAGATCAATGCCTTAGAATTCAACCTCTTCGAGGGGGAAACCTCCTTTACATTACACAAATGAAATTCTTGGATGATTCAAATGAAAAGACCTCCTCTCTATATATAGGAGTCTAAGGGGTCATAACATAATCAGAGCCTACATAACAATAATAATGTAAGGGCACAATAATAACAATAGTGGGCTTCTATGGGGCACAATAGTAACAATATGGGCACTACATGGGTACATCAATATAATAAGTGGGTTGTACTAATAACAATAAGGGGTTACACTAGTAGTATATGGGCCTAACATGCCCCTCTCCTTCAAAAAGTGTTGTCCTCAATGCTTGAGTAGTTCTTGATGCTTCTGTATAAAATTCTTGTCCTCCCATGTGGAATCTGTAGCAGGTAAGTTCTTCCACTTGATGAAATACTCTAAAGTTGATCGATTTTGTAGCTGTCGAGTTCTTATTTCTATGACTGCTCCAGGTTCCAATATAATTTTTCCTTCCTCTTCAATTTCTGGCAATATTGTTTGAAATGGGATCTTTTGCAACTTTTGAATAAGTGGCCATACTTCTTCATCCTTCTTCCATTCATCCCTTGCTTCGTTTATCAAATTTGGTTGGATAATAGAAATAGCACAAAACAATGCTTCCACATCCTCATCCTTTCTTGAGAGTGCATCTGCAACAAAATTTTGTTTCCATTTTCTATAGATGATGTCAAAGTCCTAACCCAACATATTAGTGACACATTTTTTTTTTTCTTCTAAGGATAATAGTTGTTCTAAAAAGTATTTAAGACTATCATGATCCATTTTTACCTTGAAGAGTCTTCCCATTCGGTAAGGACGCCATTTTTTAAGTGCATGTAGTATTGCCAACATTTCCTTCTCATAAGTAGCTTGCTTGAGATGTAGCAGTAAAAATACCCAATCACCTACATCAAAACATTTTTCACTACGATGTTGATCTACCTGTTGTTTCATTTGATTTTGCAGCGAAGTGGCGTTATCCTTTCAAAGTCGGAGAACTTGTTGTTGATGATTGATGTGATCTTTCACTGCTTGAACCCTTTTCTTCTTGATATGTCCTTCTATCTCTAGAGTTTGAGGAGTGGTAATTTCTTCCAATCCTTTACAAGATATGGTTGGATTCATTTCTTGATGCTCGATGTGATATTTCACTTCTTGAACATTTTTCTTCTTGATATGTCCTTCTATCT
>APFE030267385.1:184775-206170 GCA_000404065.3 Pinus taeda | reverse complement strand
CCAGGTAATTGGTCCAAGGTTTGCAGCAAACCGAGCAAGACTTCTTGCATAAGCATGCTCTGACCGAATTCCAACAAGGATTAGCTGCTTTGACTCCCCATCTAGAATAGTAAGTATTGAGTCATTTCCATTCTCTAGTTGGTTAAATGGCCTGTAAGTAGCACGACGGTTTTCTTCCAACTGTAGTGGCCGCCTTCCATTTCTCCAAACCGGTTGCTTAAGAGTAGACACTGAATGTTCTTCTGCTTTCTCAGAATTGCTTTCAGCCAAGAATCCCATACCATCTAAATTTCCAAATAGATTTCCAGGCTTTTCAGCCTTCCATGTCTGGGTGCTATCCTTTTTCTTCTTGATATGTCCTTCTATCTCTAGAAGTTTTAGGAGTGGTAATTTCCTCCAATCCTTTACAAGATATGGTCGGATTCATTTCTTGATGCTCGATGTGATCTTTCACTTCTTGAACATTTTTCCTCTTGATATGTCCTTCTATCTTGATAGTTTGAGGAGTGGTAATTTCGACCTTACAAGATATGGTCGGATTCATTTCTTGATGCTCGATGTGATCTTTCACTTCTTGAACATTTTTCTTCTTGATATGTCCTTCTATCTTGATAGTTTGAGTGGTAGTTTTGACCAATGATTTACAAGATATGGTCTGATTCCTTTCTTCTTTCTCTGGGATGGGGTTCTGGTGTATATCCTCTTGTTTTGATGGTTCTTGATCCTTTTCTTCCTCCTCTTCATATTCTATGTAAAATAATTTCTTCTCAGCACACTTATGACCTTTAGTGCATTTGCTATCACAATTGTAACAAAGACCTTTTTCTCTTTTCTCTTCCAATTGTTGTGGTGTAACCCTTGTAGGTTGTGGAAGGCTAGGAGAAACAACACTTCCATCTTTATAGTTGTGAGGGGTATGCTTCCTGTTTTCCATAATTTTGCTTTCCACTGTGTCACAAAGCCCTTTTACTCTTTCCAATTGTTGTGGTGTTGCTCTTTGTATCCTCATAATGTGCTATCATTTCCTTCGTGAAAATTGACCACATAACAAGTTGTTTACGAGAACAAAGCCCTTATTACCATAAAAATTGATCCGGTTCTAAATATGAAGATGCAATACATACCTTTTGTAATAGTGGTACACCATGTAGATAAAACTATTGCTCCATCTGAAGTATCCAATTTACCGGATCCTTGCCATCAAACTTCCTCATCTTGCTTTTTCTTGATTTTAGGAGCTCGATCTTGAAATGACTATAGCTCTGTACTTTCAGATCTTTAAGTTCTAAAATTGCGATCTACAATAGCCCTCTGCGTCCTCTTTCCAATGCCACTAGTCTGATCCAAATTGGATTCTCCAAGGAAGAGTTATGCCAAATCTCCCACAGTGACTTGATTATAGACCTTTCTAGAAGAGCAAATTCTTATGAAGTGCCACGTGTCACTGTTTCAACCTATGGCATTGAAAATATATACAAGAAACTACAATCCGTCCTCTTTTTGTACCTTCTTATAGAACTTCAATCCGATGCTCAAAGCGAATGTTATGACGATTTTCCCCAGGTCACCTGTTTGGAATGTAATTCAGAAGTCTGCAAAAAGACCAACTTCCTTAGATCATATCTCCGCAAATTTATCGCGAAACGCTCTGAAATTTGGACCCGAGGTTCAGCACAATTTCTTCTCAAATGGGTTTTTCTTTTGGCTTCTGAAGCGTCGCAAAAAAAAAAAGTTATAGCGAAAATTCCACAATGACCTATTTGGAGCAACGAAACCCTAGAATCCAAAGCTCTCATACCAAATGTTATGAAACTAGCCCACAAAAAGATAGAAAAGAGAGATCAACGCCTTAAAATTCAGCCTCTTCGAGGGGGAAAACTCCTTTACATTACACAAATGAACAATTCTTGGATGATACAAATGAAAAGACCTCCTTTTTATATATAGGAGTCTAAGTGGTCATAACATAATCAGAGCCGACATAACAATAATAATGTAAGGGCACAATAATAACAATAGTGGGCTTCTATGGGGAACAATAGTAACAATATGGACACTACATGGGTACATCAATATAATAAGTGGGTTGTACTGATAACAATAAGGGGTTACACTAGTAGTATAGGGGCCAAACATCATGTTAGGCCCCTATACTACTAACGTAGGGGCCTAACATTATAACTGTAACCACTCCAAAATGATGCAAGTAGATTTATTTGATTCCCTATTAATGTTAAAAAAGTATCATGTTATTTGATTCCTTTTAATGTTACTGAAGTTACTCTTTTATCATTTTAACATTTGGATTTTTGAATGAGGAATTAATAAAGTGGATTAACAACTTTGGTATCACTTAAAATATAATGATAATAGTTTGGACATTAAGGGTTTCGATTCAACCAAAAACATTAGAGATTGAGATTATTTGATTCTCGTTGGAAAATAATAAGTTTTTGAATTAATAAATAAGTATTAATAAATAAAGTTTGTTGTTCTATGCTTGAAAATCATAATGGGTCACACTAGAATAAATGATACTTTGCCAAGTTTAGAGGAATTAGATTCAAATTAAAATTCCTAAATTTAAAATATATTGACAGTTAGGCGATTCCGAGAATTGCCAAACGTAAATGAGATTTGCTTTGATCTTGTTATGTTGCAATTATTATGACTGTAACCACTCCAAAATGATGCATGTAGTTTTATTTGATTCCCTATTAATATTAAAAAAGTATCTTGTTATTTGATTCCCTGTTAATGTTACTGAAATTACTATTTTATCATTTTAACTCTTGGATTTTTAAATGAGGAATTAATAAAGTGGATTAACAACTTTGGTATCACTTAAAATATAATGATAATATTTTCGACATTAAGGGTTTTGATTTAACCTAAAACATTAGGGATTGAGATTAGTTGATTCTGGTTGGAAAATAATATTTTTTTGATTTAATAAATAAGTATTAATAAATAAAGTTTGTTGCTCTATGGTTGAAAATCATAATGGATGACACTAAAATAAATGATACTTTACCAAAATTTAGAGGAATTAGATTCAAATTAAAATTCCTAAATTTAAAATATATTGGCAGCCGGGCAATCCCGAGAATCGCTCAACATAAACGAGACAAGATTTGATCTTGTTATGTTGCAACTATTATAACTGTAACCACTCCAAAATGATCCATGTAGATTTATTTGATTCCCTATTAATGTTAAAAAAGTATCATGTTATTTGATTCCGTGTTAATGTTACTGAAGTTACTATTTTATCATTTTAACTCTTGGATTTTTGAATGAGGAATTAATAAAGTGGATTAACAACTTTGGTATCACTTAAAATATAATGATAATAGTTTGGACATTAAGGTTTTTGATTTAACATAAAACATTAGGAATTGAGATTAGTTGATTCTCGTTGGAAAATAATATTTTTTTGAATTAGTAAATAAGTATTGATAAATAAAGTTTGTTATTCTATGGTTGAAAATCATAATTGGTGACACTAGAATAAATGATACTTTGTCGAAATTTAGAGGAATTAGATTCAAATTAAAATTCCTAAATTTAAAATATATTGGTAGCCGGGCGATTTCGAGAATCGCCCAAAGTAAACGAGAAAAGCTTTGATCTTGTTACGTTGTAATTATTATAATTGTAACCACTCCAAAATGATGCATGTAGATTTATTTGATTCCCTATTAATGTTTAAAAAGTATCATGTTATTTGATTCCCTATTAATGTTACTGAAGTTACTATTTTATTATTTTAACTCTTGGATTTTTAAATGAGGAATTAATATAGTGAATTAACAATGTTGGTATCACTTAAAATATAATGATAATAGCTTGGACATTAAGGGTTTTGATTTAACCTAAAACATTAGGGATTGAGATTAGATGATTCTGTTTGGGAAATAATATTTTTTTGAATTAATAAATAAGTATTAGTAAATAAAGTTTGTTGTTCTATAGTTGAAAATCATAATTGGTGACACTAGAATAAATGATACTTTGTGGGAATTTAGACAAATTATATTCAAATTAAAATTCCTAAATTTAAAATATATTAGCAGTTGGGCGATTCCGGGAATCACCCAACGTAAATGAGAAAATCTTTGATCTTGTTATGTTGCAATTATCATAACACTAACCACTCCAAAATTATGCATGTAGATTTATTTGATTCCCTAATAATGTTAAAAAAGTATCATGTTATTTGTTTCACTGTTAATGTTACTGAAGTTACTATTTTATCATTTTAACTCTTGGATTTTTGAAAGAGGAATTAATAAAGTGGATTAACAACTTTGATATCACATAAAATATAATGATAATAGTTAGGACATTAAGAGTTTTGATTTACCATAAAACATTAGGGATTGAGATTAGTTGATTCTGGTTGGAAAATAATATTTTTTTGAATTAATAAATAAGTATTAATAAATAAAGTTTATTGTTCTATGGTTGAAAATCATAATGGGTGACACTAGAATAAATGATACTTTTCCAAAATTTAGAGGAATTAGATTCAAATAAAAATTCCTAAATTTAAAATATATTGGGAGCCGGGTGATTCTGGGAATCGCCTAAGGTAGACGAGAAAAACTTTGATCTTGTTATATTGCAATTATTATAACTGTAACCACTCCAAAATGATGCATGTATATTTATTTGAATCCCTATTATTGTTAAAAAAGTATCATGTTATTTGATTCCCTGTTAATGTTACTGAAGTTACTATCTTATCATTTTAACTCTTGGATTTTCAAATAAGGAATTAATAAAGTGAATTAACAACTTTGGTATCACTTAAAATATAATGATAATAGTGGGAAATTAAGGGTTTTGATTTAACCTAAAGCTTTAGGGATTGAGATTAGTTGATTCTGGTTGGAAAATAATATTTTTTTGAATTAATAAATAAAGTTTGTTGTTCTATGGTTGAAAATCATAATGGGTGACACTAGAATAAATGATACTTTGCCAGAATTTAGACAAATTATGTTCAAATTAAAATTCCTAAATTTAAAATATATTGGTAGTCGGGCGATTCAGAGAATCGCTCAATGTAAATGAGAAAAGCTTGATTTTGTTATGTTGCAATTATCATAGCTGTAACCACTCTAAAATTATGCATGTAGATTTATTTGATTCCCTACTAATGTTAAAAAATTACCATGTTATTTGTTTCCCTTTTAATGTTACTGAAGTTACTATTTTATCATTTTAAATCTTGGATTTTTAAATGAGGAATTAATAAAGTGGATTAACAACTTTGGTATCACTTAAAATATAATGATAATAGTTTGGATATTAAGGGTTTTGATTTAACCTAAAACATTAGGGATTGAGATTAATTGATTCTGGTTGGAAGATAATATTTTTTTGAATTAATAAATAAGTATTAATAAATAAAGTTTGTTGTTATCTGGTTGAAAATCATAATGGGTGACACTAGAATAAATGATACTTTGCCGAAATTTATAGGAATTAGGTTCAAATTAAAATTTCCTAAATTTAAAATATATTGGCAGCCAGGCGATTCCGAGAATCGCCCAACATAAATGAGAAAAACTTTGATCTTGTTATGTTGCAATTATTATATCCATAACCACTCCAAAATGATGCATGTAGATTTTTTTGATTCCCTATTAATGTTAAAAAAAATATCATGTTATTTGATTCCATGTTAATGTTACTCAAGTTACTATTTTATCATTTTAACTCTTCGATTTTTAAATGAGGAATTAATAAAGTGGATTAACAAAGTTGGTATCACTTAAAATATAATGATAATAATTTGGACATTAAGGGTTTTGATTTAACCTAAAACATTAGGGATAGAAATTAGTTTATTTTGGTTGGAAAGTTATATTTTTTTGAATTAATAAATAAGTATTAATAAATAAATTGTGTTGTTCTATGGTTGAAAATCATAATGGGTGACACTAGAATAAATGATACTTTGTCGGAATTTAGAGGAATTAGATTCAAATTAAAATTCCTAAATTTAAAATATATTGGCAGTCAAGCGATTCCGGGAACTGCCTAATGTAAACGAGAAAATCTTTGATCTTGTTATGTTGCAATTAGTATAACTGTAACCACTCCAAAATGATGCATGTAGATTTACTTGATTCCCTATTAATGTTAAAAAAGCATCATGTTATTTGATTTCCTGTTAATGTTACTGAAGTTACTATTTTATCATTGTAACTCCTGTATTTTTGAATAAGGAATTAATAAAGCCAATTAACAACTTTGGTATCACTTAAAATATAATGATAATAGTTTGGACATTAAGGGTTTTGATTTAACATAAAACATTAGGGATTGAGATTAGTTGATTCTCATTGGAAAATAATATATTTTTGAATTAATAAATAAGTATTAATAAATAAAGTTTGTTGTTCTATGGTTGAAAATCATAATGGGTGACACTAGAATAAATGATACTTTGCCGGAATTTAGAGGAATTAGATTCAAATTGAAATTCCTAAATTTAAAATATAATGGCAGTCGGACGATTTCGGGAATCCCCCAACGTAAACAAGAAAATATTTGATCTTGTTATATTGCAATTATTATAATTGTAACCACTCCAAAATGATGCATGTAGATTTATTTGATTCCCTATTAATGTTAAAAGGGTATCATGTTATTTGATTTCCTATTAATGTTAATGAAGTTACTATTTTATCATTTTGACTCTTGGATTTTTAAATGAGGAATTAATAAAGTGGATTAACAACTTTGGTATCACTTAAAATATAATGATAATAGTTTGGAAATTAAGGGTTTTGATTTAACCTAAAACATTAGGAATTGAGGTTAGTTGATTATGGTTGGAAAATAATATTTTTTTTGAATTAATAAATAAGTATTAATAAATAAAGTTTGTTGTTCTATGGTTGAAAATCATAATGGGTGACACCAGAATAAATGATACTTTGCCAGAATTTAGAGGAATTAGATTCAAATTAAAATTCCTAAATTTAAAATATATTAGTAGCCGAGCGATTCCAGGAATCGCCCAACGTAAACGAGAAAAGCTTTGATCTTGTTATGTTGCAATTATTATCATTGTAACCACTCAAAAATGATGCATGTAGATTTATTTGATTCCCTATTAATGTTAAAATAGTATCATGTTATTTGATTCCATGTTAATGTTACTGAAGTTACTATTTTATCATTTTAACTCTTGGATTTTTAAATGAGGAATTAATAAAGTGGATTAACTTTGGTATCACTTAAAATATAATGATAATAGTTTGGACATTAAGGGTTTTGATTTAACCTAAAACATTAGGGATTGAGATTAGTTGATTTTGGTTGGAAAAAAATATTTTTTTTGAATTAATAAATAAGTATTAATAAATAAAGTTTGTTGTTCTATAGTTGAAAATCATAATGGGTGACACTAGAATAAATTTAAAGTCAAAAGATAGGTTTGTTTTAAAAATGACATGATGTAGAATCATCATTGTTTTAAATTGGTATGCAAATCACTAACATTCTAAAATGTAATGTACATAAAAAAAATTAAAGTGCCAAAAACTATGCTTTAAAAAAAATATGTGTGTTATGCATTGCTCCTTTTCAAAGTTGGGTCACTTTTTCACGATCTCTATGAAATGGGTAACTTTGTCAGTTCCCGTTTCAAAGTTTACATTGCTATATTAAAAAGTAATATAACTCTATAATAAAAACCCAATATTTTAAACCTAACATTATAAAACCTAATTATTACTTACATAATTATTATAACTATATACTAATTAATATTATTAATATTAAATATCTACCATGCACCTAATAATTATTAATGTGGTTAATATACACATATTGGTGTCTATCAACCACATTTACTAATGTGGTTATGCATGTGTTTGTTGTATTTCTATTGACATAAATAACCCACAATAAATGTGGTTGTGCTAGTAATATACAAGTTGAGGGTAGTCATAAGAGTAAAGCTACAATATGTCTAGAGTATAGAAATTAAGGGTATTTATAAAAATATGACTTTAATTAAATTCTTAGCATCAATTATTATAATGAGTTGTAAGCTTAGTGCAAAATTATTAGTATCATTGTTGTGGTTATTTTTAGTTAATTCTAACCTACCTTAACTTGCCTTCATTTTTATGAAAGGAAGATATCTTTATACAATTTTTTTATATATTAAGTAATATACCATATAATTTTTTATATTGTTGGAGTGGTTATTTTCTATCCTACTAAATAATTTTATAATTTGTTTTATCTTTTTTATATCTCTAGTTGCAAATTTGGTAGTGGGAATCTATGCACTAGTGGTGGGGAATTATATACATGTAGTGGTGCAACATAAGCATGTAGGGAATTTTCTCGAGCCTTTGACCTAGAGAGATAGCATAATCCAATAATCATTGTCATTGCTGGAAAAATTGTCATTGATGTCAAGGGGTGAATGGTTCAAGATTGGTTTGGTGACTTGTGTGCACATTTCATTGAAATTGATGCAAGGACCCTCTAGTTTGGTACCCCTCATCATGCCATTTCATTTGATAGGTGGCACACCTATGGGTCCTCTTAGTTGGAGAGATATTGTTATTTGAAGTTTTATGCCCCAAATGGATCGATTTAGTGCCATTCTGTGCCCAAAAAGTTTATGGACTTCATTGTTTCTCTAGAAGAAGGTCTGAAACTAACAATCAATTTTGTCTAAGTCCATCTATCAAACCAACCTTGAAACAATATTTCATGGAAGACAAAAAATTATTTTTTAAAGATTTATAAGCCTCCTTGTATAGGTCGGCTTGGTAGATGTCTAGGTTATCTCTAGGAATAGTTTTGACTTTTCAAAATAAAGTATTACAATTTGTTCAGGTCGACTCTAATTGATTTGAAAATGAGATCTTAAATAAATATTAAGTTATTACAGACTCATGTACAAGAATTACTATATTACCTAGTGCAACGGATCGAAAAGATTGTGAATAATATAGACAATTAACAGATAGAAAACATAATAAACACACACATCAACACAAAAAATAATCAAGGAGTTAACCGGGCTTCCTTGCTACATCTCTTGGTCCAACTTTTAGTGTCAACCTCTATATTGTGTCTTCAAGAATAGAGTATTATAGGTGTGAGCTCAATCAGAGCCATAACACAACAACTGTGATATTAGAGGAAACATTAGGGATTGATTCTCGGTGGAAAATAATATATTTTTGAATTAATAAATAAGTATTAATAAATAAAGATTGTTGTTCTATGGTTGAAAATCATAATGGGTGACACGAATAAATGATACTTTGCCGGAATTTAGAGGAATTAGATTCAAATTAAAATTAATAAATTTAAAATATACTGGTAGTCGGGCGATTCTGGGAATCTCCCAATGTAAACAAGAAAATATTTGATCTTGTTATATTGCAATTATTATAACTGTAACCACTCCAAAATGATGCATGTAGATTTATTTGATTCCCTATTAATGTTAAAAAGGTATCATGTTATTTGATTTCCTATTAATGTTACTGAAGTTACTATTTTATCATTTTAACTCTTGGATTTTTAAATGAGGATTTAATAAAGTGGATTAACAACTTTGGTATCACTTAAAATATAATGATAATAGTTTGGAAATTAAGGGATTTGATTTAACCTCAAACATTAGTGATTGAGATTAGTTGATTCTGGTTGGAAAATAATATTTTTTTGAATTAATAAATAAGTATTAATAAATAAAGTTTGTTGTTCCGTGGTTGAAAATCATAATGGTGACACCATAATAAATGATACTTTGCCAAAATTTAGAGGAATTAGATTCAAATTAAAATTCCTAAATTTAAAATAAGTTGGCAGCCGAGCTGTAAGGACCTGCAGTTCTTACCGCGACCACCGTGGAGTGCGAAGGGTGGTTTAGGCAAGTGCAATTTGGTGGAGCGCACAAACAAAATAGAACAGCAGAGTGACACTTGAAAATAGTATGAACAAAGTGTTAAGCAAGCGTATTTATATGGTGGACAGCGTGGGCATTCACTTAATAAGCTGACGATGGAAGGATTGTCAGGCGGCACGTTGGTTGATGGGTCGACCAACCGCAAAGACAAACGAAGGCATTGGTTTGACAAATAACGCAGGTCAGCCGAGAGATGGTTAACCGTGCATGGATGCGTATATATTGGCATGTTGGACATTCATTTGGACATCGAAGTTTTGGTCAAGGCACTCGAGCAAGAAGGAAGTGCGTAGTTCAAAGGTGAAGCTATAGCAAGAAGGTGAGACACGGTTCTATGTACCCAGTCTTATGTTCATGGAAAACACATGGGTCTTAAGTCTTGGGTGAGAGCGCAGGCAGGAGCGCCCATCGTTCAGACAAAGGAGCACGGGTAAGACTTGGTGAAGTCGCCCAATGTGCAAACATAATGTGGTAGTGTTGGTGTGGCCATCGTGCAAAGAGGAAACGAGGGTGTCTTGGTGACTTGCTGGAGTCACCCGCCCATCATGCACATGGTTTGGTTGTGAAGTGTGGTAGGCAGCCCATGTGAGGGCGTGCCCACCTAGCTTGGGAAAAGAATCTTGGTTATCACGCAAAGGTGTGAGAAGTTGTAATTTTGGCTAAGTATGAAACTTGGTGTTTCCAAGTATACTTGTAAAAGCTTTCTAATATTGAAAGATTGTATAATATATTATTCGGGCAGACTCATTGTTCAGGGAGTTGCACCTCCCTTTATATTGTGCAATTGTGTTCTCTTGTATAATTGTTGATGATAATGAATGTGCATGGGTGTTCATTGGTATAAAGGAAACATAATAATTACTTGGTTGAGAAACACAAACTAAGTAGGTGTTGTGGTCACCAACAACCCCGCTCTTTTGTTTGGTGTTAGCAACAACCCCGAGCAAATGGGGGACCCTTAGTTAAAAATTCATCAAGTTCCCCTTGAATATTTTTGTTTTTCCTTATAATCTTATCGCAGCAAAGAAAAGGAAACACTTCTTGTTATAAGATTATCAAACCACGAAGAAGCGACACTAAACTCATCGCATCGCATTTATCATGAGAGCTCTTAACAAGAGAGACTTAAGAAATCCCCGACGGCCAATGTGCGACGTCGCATATCGCAGCAGCCGCATAGAGTAAGATGCAATGACTAATATCCGCGATGTGCGATTTGCAATTTGCGATCTCTGATCCATAATCGGCGATCTGCGATGACCCGATATTGCGATACCACAATGGTGTAATACAAATATGCGGTCTGCGATCTGCGATCTGCGACGAAGCGCGAAATATTGCTCAGCACAACATTCAATGGAAAGTTGTCCTTTAATCAGAATTAGGCGCGCGCCTGTAAAAAGAAATTAATGATCATACGAATGACTGCTTTTCGTTTTTCGAAGAGTCAGTTTACTTTGAATGTCATGATTATACACACGCAACATCTGAAGCTTTCATATCAAACTTTATTTTTCATTTATTCTTTTCCTTCACGCAACTATAAAACAGGAGATAAAATGGAGTAATTTTTTCATTTGCAGGAAACATCTAAGGAAAAGAGGAAAGCGTCGATGTTTAGAAGCCACAGAAGAGACTTCTTCAGAAGCAGGAACCACATACGATAGGCCATCTGAAGCTCAGAATCAAAGGCACACAAAAGCAGCATGACTACAAAGATACCTGAAGCTTACACGACAGAAAAGCCCGGAATGAAAAACAAAGACAGAAAACCAAAATAGCAAAAGCAGGTCCAGTTCGAGAAAAATTCGAGTCATTACCAAGTATACATTCAGTCGGCGGGAGATTCTCTTAAAATATCTGATAGTTTATCAAAGAGGTGGTGCCGACCCTTGTTACTTATATTTTTGTAACACGCACAAAGGGAAAGGCAACCAGCCGACCCCTCTCGGTCGAATGCTGCACACTCACAGCGCTAAGGAGCAAAGACAGAAATAGTTCAAAGTTGGATTTAATTTTAGAAATAATTTGTTTTATCAGAGGGACGATCATTTGAAAACTGGATCCCAAATTTATGTAATCAAGTTAATTAGTCAGCAGTATTTAAACCCTTCTCATGCATTTAGAGAAGGGTCCGTAGATTTGTCAAAAACTTATCCTCAAAACATGCACTTCTGCACCCTCAGAGGAGGTTTTGATGAATAGATGGATCGGAATTTATCTTTACTTGCATTTTTGATATCTGCTACTCATGTTGCACTTCTGTACTCTTAGTAGATTTTAGAACAAGTAGAAATAGATTGTTTTGCTTGAGGCTTATGGGTAGAACTAGTCATCAATGGTACTTTTATCTCTTGGCAAATGTCTGCTTATACTCTTTAAGTAATTTGCAGTTTCAGTTGTTTATGTGTTACTGCTTGAACATATGAGTTATCATTTGGCACTTTTGTACGATGGAGTCATGTGGTTTATGTGTGACATATGAATGGCTTATTATGCGATATGCTGCTCACAACTGTTTTGCTTAACTTCTTATGCAAAGTAGTTTATCTCAAATGGTTTCTTTTCTTATGATAGCTGAATGATCTTTATTACCAGTTATTATTCGAAATCTTTTTAGATCGCGTAATGGAGTACATATAATCCCGGGTTAGAATAGATTTGATTTGTTGTTTCTCATTAGATACAGTAGCATAGAGTAAAGTTAAAGAATCGGATTTAGATTAGCTTTAAAATACTCTCAAATCAGCACAGTTCAACTCTATATACACACACACACACCCAAGATCGGGAAGATGGTCCCGTTATCCCCAGTCGTACCCGCTATACCAAATGGATAAGGAGCTTCCAACCAAGGTCAAGACCGGGTGGGTATCCCCCTTGTTGTAGACCCGATTTTCGGGGCTTCAACATATTTGGCGCTAGAAGGAGGGCCTGAACATATTGTCTGTTGGAATGATCCTTAAATCATAACATTTGAATCTGGATGGTCACTCACAAACTTCCCTTTTGGAGCTGCATCCATGTTCCTACCTCTTCCAACACTCCACTTGAAGTGGTAAGACTCTTGTCTGAGGTAAAATTCAATGGTAAGGGTAACTCTTCTGCTTTTAACCATGCCCTTCAATTTATTCAAAGAATTTCGAGTTATGATATTCCAAGAATTGATGAAGGCGTTCTATGCAGAATTTTTACTCTTACACTCACGGTGGAAGCTAGAAAATGGTGCAGAAACCTCCCAGTTGCATCGATCCACAGCTGGGATCAATTCGCCAAGATTTTTATTCTTGAATTTGATTATTATGACTATGACCAGGTATACAATGAAGTTGATCATCTCAGAGAAAACAATGAATCTATTAGAGATTTTAATATGTGATTTCATTTTGATTGTCTAAAATACAATATAGAGACTGAGCTCATAGATGAAGAATCTCCAGATTATGCTGAAACTTCCCTGCCTCCTATATCTGATCAGGCAGAAATTAGTCCAAGTTTTGTCTCTTTTCTTTCTAATATGAACGATAATTCCAATTTCAACATGCAAATCGCTCATAATGAAAGAAGCCCTCAGAGCCTAGGAGTTATCCATACTCTAATACAGGAAGACAAAAGCGAAGACGATGGAGGGAAACCTGCCTTGGAGCCAGCAGATGACGTTGATACGAAGTCAGATGACATCGTCGCAAACCAACAGATGCAGACCCCAATGTCAGAACAACAAAATATTTTTCTTTCAGGAAGTATCAGCACACAAAGGTATGATCTGAAACCCGATGTCTATATTGAATCTGATGAACGGATATGTTTCTATGATGATAATCTTAAAACCGTTGCTTCAGAATCACACTTCTCTCTTTACCCTGATGTTTTTAATGATGATAATTGTTCCCCTCTCAACGTTAAAGATATTTCGAAAAACATAGAGGATAAGTCAAAAAAATCATCATTAGATTTTCAAGATAAAGAGATAGCTATAAAACATCCCTCGATTGTTTCCAAGCAAGGAACACTTGAAATTCCTTGTCTGAAATTATATGAACAAAAAGAAGAATCTAGGGAAAGTGGTAAAATCTGTCATGATGGTTACTGTGTCAACAACGATGTTATTGATTTATCTCGAGTAACTCATCAAAACCCTAAAAATGAGAGATATTCTGATTCAGAAAACATACCATTTAATCCTCATTTTGAGGTCAAAGATCATTCACCTAATTTTGTTGACCAAGACGATCTCCCAATCTATGACTCATACCTTGAAGATACCCCCATGCTTATTCATAATCATAGTCTATCTTCTGTTTCACATGAACTGGCTAGTTCTTGTGAACAACAAAATTTTACAAGCTTATCCGAGTTGTACTGTAATTTTATCTGTACAAAAAACTTTTTTTATTATTATTCCCACTTACACTCACCTTGTACAAAATCAGATCGCATTTTAAATTTTCAGTTTTTGATAGATTATTTTGGTATAACCAACACCTTATCAAGGAGCACACAAAAGATGAGCTTCCATTGCGGAAAACTAAGCTATGTCAAGGAAGTACAGAACTTCCTTCATTATAGGATCATCAAGATACAACAGAATTTCATCTTTACTTTTATGATCTAGTAGATACTCAGTTGGAGGGAAGATTTTGCGAGAAAGAAATTTTGGACAAAATTCCTTTCAGCACCAACGTTGGAAAGCTGCACACATATAGGACTAAAAATGAGAAAGTGGCTTCATTGGAAATATCATTTCACCTAGTCAAATTTTGTGTAAAATTAGAATAGGAGTAGAAGTAGTTTAGTAAAGTAGTTAGGTTTACGCTTGAGTAGTTGATAATCCAAATAAGGAAAGAAGATCATCCCTATTATCTACCCAACCTTAGGGAATGTCTACCTCTCACTTCATTAGTTTTTCCCATGAATAAAGTTTGCTTTGGTTAAACAACATTCGACGTTTACAAAGAGGCACCTTTTTCTCTATCAGGATTTTGAACTTCTACTTCTATCAATGACAAATATTTCTCTTCAAAGATTGGTCTTTATTATCAATAGAACTTTAATCCAAATATGATATTAGTTTCAACTCCAAAAAACTGATGAAAATAATCTCAGCGAAGTAATTGTCTTGCGTCAGTACAATGAAAGGCACCAATAACAAGATAAGGAGTCCCTGTAGAAACAACAATTACCAAAGAAGCGTTATTATTGTCGTCCAGAACTTTCTTAAGGAAAGAAAATTGACTTCCTCCCCGCCAAAGGAAATCACAGCATTCAGGGAAGCAATCCAATGAAAACACTATATCTCAAAGAATAAGAGGTCTCATCACAAGCCGACTTATCATCATCACAGATATTATAACTTGCTGACTTTGCCAAAACTGTCCATCAAAACAGGGCAATGACTTAAGATTGTTGCAATCAAAAGACGGGGGGTCTCATCACAAGCCAGCTTGTTCAGCAAAGATATCAATCTAGTGAATGACTGTGTCACAATTTGGCCACCAAACCAAGACACTGTTCTTTAGAGAATAAAAAAGAAAAAGTGTCGAAATGGGTTTTTCTCTGAATAGTTGTAAGCTCTTAGGCAGGATAAAGGATCATTACTGGTTAATAGGTAACCCTGTCGAGGCTATGAACGCTTGCTGGCAGCAGAGGCTCTACCTGCGACAAAGAATCATATTTAAAAAGGACTGCTATACAGAGAAGACTCTATCTTAATTTTTATTCAAGACAAAGTAAGTGATGATGTAAATACAAGGACAAGTTGAGAATACAAGTAAATGGAAAGGAGTTGAAACAAAATGTCATTGATAGTTTAAAGTATAATATTTTTATCTTTCTATAATAAAGTTTAAAGTTTCCTGAGAAAATTTTTATTATTTTTAGAAGTTTGAAAACGTCAAAAGAAATTCAGAGATAATTGGTTCTCCCAAGTGAATCGCCAATTGTTGTGGCCAGCAACAACCCCCCCTTTTTCATTTAGCTATCTACCCAAGATACTAAATAAATAGGGGACCCCAGTGTAATTTTGAGAAAAAATCAAATTTCCCTTCTTCAAAATAAAGATACCATCGCAGGCTTAAAAGCAGTCTTTCAAATATTTTCACCTAAGTCTACGATGGGGAGAAGGTCTTTGAGAAATTGCATTAATGCGCAAGGCCCCCCCAAACGTTAAGCATAATGTCGCATCGCAAGAAGTACTGTCCATATGAAAAACCTCACAAACTCCCGATCTGCGATAACACCGATCGCAATGACCGCACATCGCAGAAATGAAATGGAAATACTTAACAAACATCAAACTCCTGCAATCCGCGATGTTGCGACCTACGATATTGCGATCGCCGCGATGACACATTTTGCGATCCAACGATTTGTGATAAGCACGCCTTGCGACGGCACGATCTTCGATAGTGCATAAAGCGAATCATAAATCATTTAAACCGCAAATATTTCAGGCACGTCGTTCAAAGATAGACCACTTACCATAATCTGGCTTCAAATCATGCGCTTTTAATGATAGTAAGTAGGTTAGTTGTCAGTTATTTAATGAAATAAGGACGTGTGCTTTGTTGACGAATTGTTTTCACGTAAGGTGGCATATTTAGTATATCATCTGCATTTAAAACCTTCCCATCATCTTTCTCAATCAGTCATTTCCACCTCGCTGGTAATCTGCAGGAACTAGGAGATAAGAACATTCAAAAGCCGAATGCAGAAGCAAATGGGAAAGAAGACTAATGCCCAAGGTTCCGAGGCAAAAGAAAAGGCAAAGGAGATGGCGCCCTTATACACAGACACTGCATGCAACAGAGACGCAGGAATTTCAACCTGGAAAGGCATGTATAGGCTGCTAGAAGAGGAAAACCCTAGAGTACTGAAGGCCGATAGCGCTGCGAGATCGCCAAACTCTTCCGAGGCATCCTTAGAAGAGCTAGCTTGTTCATTTCTCCATCGAATAGCAGCTAGACCAAAGATATTGCCATATACAGATATGATCAAATGGATACTCGACAATGCAGAGTTACAAGGCAGACAATTCAAGGCTCCAGGGCATGGGCTCATAGGATCATTCGCAGGTAAGACCTAAAGCTTATGTACCATCTTCCGGAGCCTCAGATGACCTATAACACGCAATTTGTCCAGAAATTTGCAGCAGAGAACCCAAATCTAGCATAAACCACTAAAGAATGGACCAGGAGAGAGGAGCCGCTGAAAAAGGATAAAAATGATAAGTATAACACAAGTTCTCTCACATCTCCATATTGTTTTGCTGCAGCCATGCTTTGCAAGCTGTTTGGGATGCCAGACATAAATAAATTTTCAGCTGAATGGATGCCACTAATAGAAGCTGCCACAAATGCCTATCTCGTGGATTGGGCCAAAATATGTTCTGATAATTTGTTTACTACTGTCATGAATTATCGTACTAAGAGATCCTCATCACAAAGGGTCTACCCTCCGTTTTATCTATCTGCTTACATTATGGATTATATTTGCTATGTATCTAAGTTTCCAACTATGGGTTGGAAATGGACTACCCAAGACCCGTCGCCTATTCATGTTTACCACAAAGTACTATGGGATTCATAGTTCGCCCCTCACCTCTATCAAATTTTCCATGGGCTCATTCTACCCCTATATAGGATAATATATGGTGAAGAACCCCCAAGGTGCTCACCCGAAGTGCAAATAGACATCATCCCTGTCGCAAGATGGTTCAGGGAAGAATGGTTCACTTATATCAGAGTGTTTGGGAGCACTGTACCTCCACATGTCGTACCCCTGTATGTCCCCGACAAGCTTTTTTCCAGAGAAATTGCCTATCAGACTTGCTCTGAAGGCGGCCTAACCAAATATTTAAAAGACAAGAAGAAGGCCATATGGCCTCAGTTTCCTGTAGCTTTTGGGGCCTTCTCATTATTTGATGTGGGGCATGCTTTTGCCGAAGTAGGGAATGTGACATCCCTAAAATTGTTTAAATTCCTCGCTCGACCTTTTGACCTAAATAACGTCACCCATGATTTCACTACAAGTGTGAGAATAAAAGTGTTCACAGGAAAGAAAGATTTATTTGATGATTTGTTTCAAAATAAAAGCTCATTCCAGGAAGTTTTGCAAGAAGCTAAGTCGAAGTTGTCCCTAGACGACCTCGAAATATTTTCGTCATACAGAAAAAGAAGACTAGCCGGCATCCCTCTAGAAAAGCTTCAGCCGCTCACCAGAGAGCCTACTCCAAGTGTTAGCCTCAGAGGAAACTCCAGTTCTTCCAAGTCTAGATCTGACGTTGTTCAAGGAACACCTGAACGCTCTAAGAAGTCTGCAAGCGACCAAGGGAAAGTAGGAGAAGCGGCCGGAGATACTGCTCAGTCAAGTGCGATGTCGCAACCACAAACTATTGCTTCCTCATCAAGAAATTTCCCTCCTCCCGCCACTACATCGTCGCTCGTCACGATACAGCTCGATAAGGAGTGGGAAAACTTCAACGAGCTAATCAACCCGGAAGGGCAGGTCCCAAGGATGCCTGTAAGCAATGTGTAAGTAACACAAGAAATGGTTTCAACCATGGTCGGTAGCGTCTCAGAAGTAGAACATGGTCATATCGCTTCGTCTCCCGAACTCCTACTTAGCGTAGAAGAAATTCCCCCACTGGACGTGTTCTATAGTCCTCAACATAAAGCAATGGTGAGAAGACAAAGAAAAAAGAGAAAGCTGGAGAATACGCTGTCGCAGAGCGCCGAACATTTAGACGTCTTGTGGAAAGACCCTAACAGCAACCCCACGGAGAATCTCACGAAATTGTCTCAAATTACAGGAGCATATGCTTCTGCAACTATTGACAAGGCGTCTGAAGTACAACAACTATTAAAGGAGCAAGAAAACCATATACAGCTACTGCAACAACAACTGCAACAGGCGAATGCCAGCAATGAAGCGTCCAAACAACTCGAGAAACTACAAGAAGATTTTCAACAGATGCAGATAAGCTATCAGAAAAGCCTGGACAAAAAAGGAAAGCAGTTGCACGATTTGCATGAAATACATAAAGACAAGCCCAAGCTTTCTGAATTCGTTTCAGAATCTACTAGTGTAAATGATCAACTTCTGCAGCAACAGGAAGAGTTGGGACGGAAGTTATCGCAGTGGAGTCACTATTGCGAGCTGATCGATAAACTCACCAGTCAAGTGACAAATCTGTGAAGTGACTACGACCAAGCCGACAGACAAATAACATAGTATATAGCTTTGAAAAATGGGGAGGAAGCAAAAAGAGAAAATGCACCTAGAATAAATGAAAGCCATAAAGAATTGCTCTTCAACAAATGGGACGACGAAATCAAATAGGTAAAACAAGCAGGAGAGGCAGCGGCAACGCAGGCTGATATCCTTATAGAATGTGTAAATGAAAATTTACACAGAGCAAACTTAATCATGGAAACCGCCCCGGGATACTTACCAAACAAGTCACAAATAGAAGCAGAATGGAAAGAGAAAGCGCAGGAAAAGGGTAAGGCAATACAAGCTTTGAACAGGTTGAATTGGGAGTGCTATTGGGCATACTTAGTTAAGCCACATTGTCAATGGATGACTGTGAAATGCATCACAAAATCAGCAGAGAAAGTGGTGCCAGCTCTCAAAGATTCCATTTTCACAGCCCAGCTCAGCGCAGAAGTCGGCCAACCGACTCTTCTCAGGTCCATGCTGAACACCTGCAATTTGAAAGACCAGATCCATAGATAATTTATTTTAGTAGATTGTTGTTTCTTTTTGTTTAGATTAGAAAAAGGGCGGTCGTTTGAGAGCCGTATCCTGCAATTTTGTAAAAACACTATTATTAGATTTAGAAAGTAGTATTTAAACCCTTCTCATGCATTTAGAGAAGGGTCCGTAAATTTGTCAAAAATTTATCCTCAGAACATGCACTTCTGCACCCTTAGAGTAGGTTTTGATGAATAGATGGATCGGAATTTATCTTTACTTGCATTTTTTGATATCTACTACTGATGTTGCACTTTTGTACTCTTAGTGGATGTTAGAACAAGGAGAGATAAATCATTGTTGCTTGAATCTTGTGAGTGGAACCAGCCATAAATGGTACTTTTATCTCTTGACTATTTATGCTTATGTTCTTTAAGTGATTTATAGTTTCATTTGTTTATATGTCATTGTATGAATGTATGGGTTACCATTTGGAACTTTTGTACGGTGGAGCCGTATTTTTTGTATCTAACATATAAGTAACTTATTATGCGATATGATGCTCATAACTATTTTGTCTAAATTCTTATGCAAAATAGTTTATCTTTAATGATTTCTATTCTTATGATAGCTGAATGATCTTTATTACCAGTTATTATTCGAAATCTTTTTAGATCGCATAATAGCAAGGAATACACCCCGGGTTAGTTTAAATTAGATGTATTGTTTCTTATTAGGTTACAATAGCATAGTGTTAGTTTAAAGAGTCTAAATTAGATTTACTTTGAATTTTCATTAGGTTAGCATAGTCCAAGCTCTACACACACACACACACACCCAAGGTCGGGAAACTGGTCCTGTCACCCCCAGTCGGACCCGCTATACCAAACGGATAAGGAGCTGCCAACCCAGGTCCGGACCGGGTGGATATCCCCCTTGTTGTCGACCCGATTTTTGGGGCTTCAACATATTTGGCGCTAGAAGCAGGGCCTGAACCTTTGTGTCTGTTGGAATGATCCTCAAATCATAATATTTGAATCTAGATGGCCACTCAAAGACTTCCCATTTGGAGCTGCATCCATGTTCCTACCTCTTCCAACACTCCACTTGAAGTGGTAAGACTCTTGTCTCAGGTAAAATTCAATGGTAAGGATAACTCTTCTTCTTTTAACCATGCCCTTCAATTTATTCAAAGAATTTCAAGTTATGACATTCCAAGAATTGATGAAGGCGTTCTATGCAGGATTTTTACTCTTACATTCACGGCGGAAGCTAGAAAATGGTGCAGAAACCTCCCAGTTGCATCGATCCACAACTAGGATCAATTCGCCAAGATTTTCATTCTTGAATTTGATTATTATGACTATGACCAGGTATACAATGAAATTGATCATCTCAGAGAAAACGATGAATCTATTAGAGATTTTAATATGCGATTTCATTTTGATTGTCTAAAATACGATACAGAGACTTAGCTCATAGATGAAGAATCTCCAGATTATGCTAAACCTTCCCTACCCCCTACATTTGATCAGGCAGAAATTAGTCCAAGTTTTGTTTCTTTTCTTTCTAATGTGAACGAGAATTCCAATATCAACATGCAAATCGCTCATACTGAAAGAAGCCCTCAGAGCCTAGGAGTTATCCATACTCTAATACAGGAAGACAAAAGCGAAGTCGATGGAGGGAAACCTGCCTTCGAGCTAGGAGATGACGTTTATACGAAGTCAGATGACATCGT